>CAUYSK010088138.1:0-10183 GCA_963575035.1 Avahi laniger | reverse complement strand
AATTAATTTCTTTCTATTTTTGGTAGAGATGAGGTCTCGCTCTTGCTCAGGCTGGTCTCGAACTCCCGAGCTCAGAACGATCCGCCCACCTCGGCCTCCCAGAGAGCTAGGATTACAGGCGTGAGCCACCGCACCCGGCCTGACCATGAGATTTCTAAGTCAAGTGATGGTTTCTCTGACAATGGTGTTGATCTCAAAGTTCTGCCAAAATCCAGGTAGTGTTAATGGTTCTCCTAATGATGAAAATGACCAAGGTAAGTTACAGGTGCACCCCTCCTGTTTTTTTGCAGGTAAAACAACATGTTTTGTTAAACACACTTGTTGAATGTGCTTTTTCAGGTTCCAGCAATCATGAGATCATAGCGAACCTAACAATGGTTATTTATGGGTCCTTGGTAATAACCAGGTCAGTGATAAACTGGGTCTTGCCACACTACAGACCATCTGATCTTCAGATTTCTAAGTGAGTATGGTCTCTCTAACACGGAGTCACTGTAAATTGTTTTTCAGGTTTCCTGTTAAGTTGTTTGGTAGTATACAGGTGTGAGATGATGTGATTCATATTCATTAGAGATCTTTTTATTTCCAGTTATGTAAGTGATGAATGATGTTTTTGAGTGTTATATTAACCTTGGTTTTGGCATGTCTGCAGTTTGAAAAATAATTTGTCCCTAATAATAGAGGCAAGCATGAGTTTTTAATGTATTCTTCTTTTGAGAAAATGTTTATTTAACATTTGTACTGAGGGCTGGGCGCAGTGGCTCACGCCTGTAATCCTAGCACTCTGGGAGGCCGAGGCGGGCGGATTGTTTGAGCTCAGGAGTTCGAAACCAGCCTGAGCAAGAGTGAGACCCCGTCTCTGCTAAAAATACAAAAGAAATTAATCGGACAACTAAAAATATATAGAAAAAATTAGCCAGGCATGGTGGCACATGCCTGTAGTCCCAGCTACTCAGGAGGCTGAGGCAGAAGGATTGCTTGAGCCCAGGAGTTTGAGGTTGCTGTGAGCTAGGCTGATGCCATGGCACTCACTCTAGCCCAGGCAAAAGAGTGAGACTCTGTCTCAAAAAAAAAAAAAACACATTTGTACTGATAGAAAGATATGCAAGTATCTTGATATTTTATCATATTATCCAACACCATGTTATTGACCATGAGATTTTTGCAGGTATCTGTTAAAGAGTGGATGCCTCTTCCTACAGTTTGACCTCGTTCTGCAATTATTTACGTAAGTTTGGTGAGCCTCCAAATAGACGAGAGACCAAGGGACTGTAGTTGTACAGGTAGAATAAGACCAGTACCAAACCCATTTCCAACAATGTGCTTTTCAGGGCATGTCAAGAGATCATGGTGAGCCTATCTATGGTAATTATCATGTGGTATTACTGGTTTTGAGGTAAGTGAGAATGGGGACCTAAACCACAGCACACGCCATCTGATCTTCATATATATATATGGAAGTGATGATTGTGTCCCTGACACTTGTTGTTACCATGATTTCTTTACAGGTATTCAGGCAGGAAATAAAACAATCCTTACCAATTTTTAAAACTATGAATTTTCACTTTTTATATTTAGGGAAAATGTTTGTTTAACCCTTGAGTTTTGAGAAATTGCACATATCAGGTAATTATCATGACGTTTCTAGCCTCAGTAGTAATCATGGGATTATTGCAGGTGTCCTGAAAATAAATATTGTCTTATCCAATAGTGGTCTTTACTTTGTATTACTGCAAATATATAGGTAGAATTGATGTTTTCATAATGATGGAATTGACCAAGGTTATTTACAGATGTCCTGGTAGAGCACCGTTGTTTTTTTTATACCTATATCATAATGTTTTTTAGGTTCCTGTAGAGAGATCATGATAAACCTAACAATGGTCGTTATCAGGGGACATTTCTGGTATCCAGATAAGTGATGATATACACTTTAACCGCTTCACAGACCATCTGATCTTCACATAACAGGGTAAGTGATGTTTGTTTGCCTAAACTTGTTTTACAATGTGAATTTTTTTACAGGTATTCAGGTAAGTAGTGATAGTGTTTTCCCAAGTTATCCTGCTGTTTAATATTTTAGAAAAAATTATTTTTTTACCCTGTAAGTGTCTTATGATTTTCAAGTATCCAGGTAATTTTTATGTGTTCTGCATCACAGTATTATCCATGGTATTTTTGCAGTGTGTAGTCAGGAAACTATGGTGTCATTAACCATGGTATAGACCTAATTTTTAGTTAAAGGATTAGAGGAGCCTAGGAAAAGGAATATTGGTGTACATATTATGGATTAAAACATTTGTACTCTCACCCTCCTGATGTAAATAGATATTAGATGATATGTTAGGGAAAAAATATGTGAAACGATGCAGATTAATAAGGGACTTGAATATCTCTTACTCTAATTATTAAATCAGTTATTAAATTATTATTTAAATTACTCCATCGAAACTGAAAATGAGAGTTGGATAAGAACTTGGTAATCAACTAGTCCAACACCACCATGAGAGTCCAACACCACCAACTAGTCCAACACCACAATGAGAGCCCTGCTTGCAGGGATGGATTTTGTAAGGCCTCACCTGCTGTGAGGAGGAGCTTGGCTTTCATTTGAAATGCAAGGGGCAGTCTTGAAGGGGAGCAAAGTGGCTTTACTTGTGTGTCTGTGCCAAATTTATTCCAATCCATAGGCCAGCAAATCACTATCTGGTGAGGCAGTCTCCTATTTAAAAATATGATGGCTCGTACACTAAAGCCCCACAGACACTAAGACTTTATAGAAAAAACATATCTGTTTTTTACCAACACAGGAATGAAGGATGGATTATTATATGACTTCAAGCTTAATATGAAAATTAAATTCCTGAGAAGCAGACGTATTTACAACTTTTCCCCTAAAGTATTAAAAGATAAAATAAAGTACTCAATTTTAGAACTTTAGAATAGACTTGCAAATAAAATGCAAGTCTTTACAAGTTTAATCAAGCTCTCCTTGCGTCATTAATGCCATTAGTTAAGGATTATGCAGTTAGAAGGTAGTTGGGACAAGTCTCCAGACAAGGGAGTGGCAATTCGGGACTAACCGAAGAGAGGAGGAATAAGTCCTTGGTAGTAGGTGTTTCAGCAGCTTCTAGATTCCTTTTGAGGCATTTTAAAGAGTTGCAGCTCAGAGGCACAACTCCATCCTGCTAGGCTTGGTCTTCCAAGACCCAGAACTTGACCACATGGGTAGTATACAACACCAGGATGCCAGGCTACGGAAGCTGGAACGAAGGCCAAATTCCAAGTCACATTCTGCTCACCAAACCATACCAGCTCAAAGGAAGGGACATCTCTGCAATTCAGCTTTGATTTGCCTTTGTCTTTATGAATTCCAAACTCCTCAAACACATCTGGCCAGAACCAGGGTCCCCCTGCCATAATCTATGTCAATAAAATAGATGTTCACTCCCTGCCTTTCTACCCATGACTCTGGAAAAGGGCGGCACCCAAAGAGGATGTCTTTTCCATATGACACGAAGGCTTTGTCTGTACCCAGTGGCCCTATGCTTAGGACATTCCCAGGGCCTTATGGCCTCTGGCCAGTTGTCCCTTACTATCTAAATCTCTTAGCAGAGGCATCCTCACCAGCTGGCTAATTCTGTTTCCTGGTTTTTCACCCCGGATATAAGACTGTGCTGATTTCTTGTTTCAACAACATCTGGGGCATAAAACAAACAGAAGCATTTTTCATTATTTACCCACATAAATAATCAGTTGCTGTGAGCTGCTCTGGCAAGCAGGACTACACACAGCACACACACCATGGAATCCATCAAGCTCCACTCTTCCTTGGCACCAGGAGTCCCATTGAGACCTCCACCGTCTCCTCTGTCACCATTTGGTTCTTTTAGCCCTTTCTGTCTCTCTCAGGACTAGTTACGACAGATGCTAATGTGTGGATAAGGTTTTGAAAACAACACTTTTCATAGCAGTGGTTTGAGCTAATGGTGTTTTTCATCGCAAAAATGTTTTACAAACATTAATTAAGCTGATAGCTCTCTGGTGGGCTTAGGCAGGGAGAATGCTCATGGGGGAGTTTCTGATTTTTCCCCAAGCCACAGAAATTCCTCAAGGAAACAGAAGGCCTAAGGCTTCAGCCAACAGTCCTTTTCTTGAAAGAGGGTTTCATGTACCTTTAGAACTTTTGTGATGCTCAGTAAATGAAGTTTTTTGTGATGCTTCCTAAAATAGAATCCCTTGGAATGTTTTACTAAATGAAGTTCAGCTAGTATAAACCACCTGTCAAAAGGTATTTTTTGTTTATTGTTGTGGACAAGTGTATATTGAGTCAGTGCAGTAGGAAAATAAACTGCAAACCTAAATCAATTCAATAAGACATTACTTATTTCTCAATAGAAAGAGAAAAAAATAAACACCTAGCAAGTGTGAGTAAGAAGAAGGAAGGATATGAGAGAATAGGAGATGCTTTGAGGCATTCTTTTCATTTCCTTATTCTGACGCAGAAATCCAAACAGAAAAGCTTTAGAAGAAACACCTGGGAAAACAATACCTCCACTTTCAAAATGCAGATATTCAGGCATAATGCAATGGTGAAATTCATTCATGGCCATTCTCATCTAAATCAATGGTTCTCAACCAGGTGTCATTTTGCTCCCCAGGGGACATCATTTTGCAATGTCTGGAGATATTTTTGGTTGTCACAACTGGGCTTGGGGGGCAAGCGATGTGATACAGGCATCTAGTGGGTGGAGGCCAGGGATGCTACTATAAAATTCCTACCATGAAAGGACAGTTCCCATCACCAAGAGTGTTCTGGCCCCAAATGTCAATAGTCCCAAGGTTGAGAAACCCTATTCTAAATCACTACCTTGTCAGTGAGGTATCGCCAAATCAATTTGGAGTTTGTGACATGAAATCAATTTGGAGTTTGTGACATGCCGTTGATAAGGTTGACCCCAACCCACCCAACTCCAAGCAGGCTCAACATGGTGACGTTTCCCATTACTTGTTCTAAGATACCTTCGTTAGGCCCGAGAACCCAACCTGTGCACACTAAACTCCAACATGTACCTAGTGAAGGAGCACAGGGAACTTCATCCCAAATTATGGGCTCTGGTATAATGAGTATTTTGAATTAAAGGCCCTTAGAGATCAACAGATGCTGGAAGAGACTTTTCCCCTATCTACATAAAGACCTGACGGACCTACCCAGAAAGACGATTATTTTTCCTTCCCCCACCCCGTCTCTCAGTCTCCCAAAGCACAGGATGAAGTTGTTCTCTGAAGTTCCTTACCTGCCTAAAGTCTGGACCTACCAAAGAAAAAAGCAATGGCTTCCAGTCCCTTCCCTGAGTTTTCATTAACTGAACTCATATCACAGGGAGGAAGAATAAATTCTGTCAACAAACAAAGATAAACTCTTGTAACAAACCATTGTCTGCTCTGCAGGCCTGACAGATTTTGTCCCAGGCCATTGCATGTTCTTCAAGCCCATAGAAGTCCCCTAAAAATCATTTACTCTCCCCCCCCAAATCATCCACACTTCCCCATCTCCCTTTCCCCTAAGAAGTAAGGTATATAAGCATCTGTACCCTGTTGTGTGGTGGGGCAATCACTCTGATTCTCCCCCATGCACACTAATAAATTTGTATCCCTTTTCTCCTATTAATCTGCCTTTTCTGAGTTGATTTTTCCGTGAAACTTCCAAGGACGAGGGAAAATTTTTCACTTCACCCCTACGCTAGCTACTACACTATTGATTTTCTCAGAAGATCATGGCTATGCTTATATTTTGAAGTGATCCGGGCTCCTTTTATTTTTTCTTCCAGCTTCATTGAAGTATAATTGACAAGTAAAAATTGTATGTATTCAAGGTATACAATGGGATGATTTGATATATGTATACATTGTAAAGTGATTAGTACAATCAAATTAACTAATGCATCCATCACCACATTTAGTTACCATTTGTGGGGGAGGTGTGTATGTATGTGTGGTGAGGACACTTAAGTACACTCTCTTAACAATTTTCAAGGAAACAAGGCTGTATTGTTAACTATAGTCACCAGGTTGTATGTTAAATCACCAGAACTTATTCATCTTATAACTGAAAGTTTGTACCCCTCAACCAACTTCTCCCCACTTTCCCCACCTTGAAGCCCCTCCCTGGCAACCACCACTCTATTCTTTACTTCTGTGAGGTGACTTTTTTTAGATTCCACATATAAGTAAAATTGTAGGGAAGTTTAAGTCTTTCCCCTGAAGTTTCAATAATTTCAGTCTATAAAACAAACCAGTAATAGGTTAACAAGAAAAAGGCATACAAATTTTATTACATGCACCTGTGTGCATAGGGGTCATACAAAATATAAAAACTCAAACAAATGGCCAGATGGTTGATGCTTTTATGCATACCATCTTGAGGTTACAGAAAAAATGGGGGCGTGGAATGTGGCAGAACAGGTTAATAATGGGAGCAAACCAGGTTATAGGAGGGAAAGAAGAGGAAAGGCGTGGGGCAAAGGCCATCTTGTTATGCAGATGACACCTCAGGTAGCAGCCTGTGGAAAGAATAGCTGGTAGCCAGTGGTAAATTCTTCTGCTGGGCCTTTAAAGGTGTCAGACTCTCAGCTCTTCTTTCCTAGTTTGGGACAAGTGGGGGAAAATTTCAAAGAAAGCCTGTTTGCATCTGTTGTTTACTTCACTTTATTTCCTCTACAGATGCAAATCTTCACAAAAGACAGCCTTACAGGGCCCCTTCTGTCTGCAGGCCTCTGAACAACCATCTTAAAATATGTCAAAGAAGTGTATTTTGGGGTGACATATGTTAGTTTCCTTCAGATGTACAGTATTTGTGTCCAGTTTATTTCACTTAGCATAATGTCCTCCAGATTAATTCATGTCACTAATGGCAGAATTTTTTTATAATTGAATAATATTCTGTCATATATATATGTACATTTTCTTTATTTGTTTATTCATTAACAGACACTTAGGTTGTTTCCATATCTTGGCTATTGTGAATAATGCTGCAATGAACATGGATGCGCAGATATCTCTTAGAGATATTAATTTTATTACAAAAACAGACACACAGATAGATCAATGGAATGGAATAGAGCCCAGAAATAAACTCACGTGTATATACAGCCAGCTAGGCTTTGATAAGGGTGCCAAGAATACACAATGGGGAAAGGAAAGTCTCTTTAATAGATGATGCTGGGAAAACTGGATCTCCTCATGCAAAATAATGAAATTCAAACCTTCTCTCACAATGTATATAAAAATTAATTCAAAATGGATTAAAGACTTAACTATTAGACCTAAAACCATAAGACTCCTAGAAGAAAACAGGGGGAAACCTCATTGACATTGGTCTTGGCCAAGACACACAGAGATACTAAGTAACTTGCCCAAAGGAAGAGAGTAATTGTCATAGCTGGATTTGGAATCCGAGAGCCTGGATCTAGAGTTCATGATTCTTAAATACCACAACATGCTGCCTCCACATATCTAGGAACATATTTGGTAATATTTGGTGGTATATTTGAAAAGCCACATGACTATAGCCAAAAGTGAAGCGAGAATAGAGAAAGGAGAAAGCCTTGGGAATGTAGGCTTGGGTAAATTCATTTAAATATGGGAAGTCCAGTCCATATAATGCAAAGAGATACTGGAACTTTCCTGAATGATATATTTATTTTGAATGCACTCATTTTTCTTCACTATCAATTGCTAATTATATCTGATAAGGAAAACCCCCATCTGTTACTTGGTGCATCAGCCACCTGAGACCCCCACCCCTCATGAAAGACCCGCACCAGCATAATACTAACCTATTACGTGGCACATCAACTAACCTATTACCTGGCAGGCATTAGCCACCTGATACCCCACCCCTAGGACCACCCCAACTTAATAAAAGTGGGAAAAATCGGGTGGTCGGGGCTTAGAATTTGGTGGTGAGACCCCTCCGAGCCCGGCTGCAAATAAACTTTGTCCGACGCTCCGTGTGCCGCTCGGTTTGTCCTCGGGACTACCTGCTGTAACACTTGCTATAACATATCCTCAATGGAACACATCTGAAAGCAAATTTTCCACCACATTTATAAAGGACTTAGTCCTGAATGCACAAATTGATCAGATAGTATATTATGTTCCTCAAGTAGCTTAAGAATCAGGTGACATCATTCACAAAAAGAGACATGTTCCCTTTCAAAGAGTGCACTCGCAGGCTTTCCTTTATCCCCACTTGGGGAGATGCAAATGGAAGGAGAAAGGCACAAACACAAAGTCTCTCCATCAGTGATTACAGAACTGCTGTTGCTTTTCTCTCTGGCTTTAACGGAGATCACCTACAAAGTATACTTGGCTTGCCTGAAACCCTAGAAAGGATGTTTCTGGAAATTGGGCTATGAAAAGCTGTTAACCCAAAAAGCTGACTTCCATTTCATTTCTTCTACCCTTAATTAAGTTTTTCTGCCCCTTCCATCAAATGATTTATTTATTTTCTATCTTGCTGCACCTTATGGATATTTGTAATCTACTTTAAAATTGGTAGGGGGTGATGAAACAAGTCATATATATTTTTAAACCAATCCTCAACATACGTTTGCTGAGAGGATGAACAAATGTCTTAGTCTATTAGTGCTACTATAACAGAATACTTGAGACTGGGTAATTCACAACGAAGAGAAATCTATTTTCTCACAGTTCTGGAGGCTAGGAAGTCCAAGATCAAGGCACTAGTGGGTTCGGTTGTCTGCTGAGGGGCTGCATAATCCAGAGGAGAGGAATACTGTGTCCTCATGTGGCAGAAGAGCAGGAGAGCAAGCTAGCAAGCAAGCTAGCCAAACACTGCCAAAGTCTCTTCTGGAAGGGCCTTAATCCTATTCACAAAGGAGAGCCCTCATGGCCTAATCACCTCTTGAAGGCCCCACACCTTAATACCATCACATTGGCAACATCTGAATTTTGGAGGGGACACATTCAAACCATAGCAATGAATGAATGAAAATATGCATGTGTGTGTCCCTGTGTATTCTCAAAACATCCAAAGAGAACTTTGCATTGAATTCAGAAATAAATATAACATTTGAAAGGGAACTTACTGTTTAGCAAAATCTTGAAAAGAGCTAATATGTAATAAGAGGGGGAACATATCATTCATAAATTAATGAATCTGTGTGACACTTCAGTTTACAAAGCCCTTTCCTGTATATTATGTCATAGTTCTACCTCATCCACATCACTTTTCTATGATGTAGTCATTACCTTTATTTTATCAGGAAGAAGCTCAAGCTCAGTGGAGTTAAGTGATGTGCTCAAGATTGCAAAGCTGGCTGCCAAAGGATCCAGGGCTTGAAGCTAAGTATGTAAGGTCATGCGTCGTCCTACTGTGCACTCCACACCAATCAGAACTCATTGATACACAGAGAGAGCTCGCATCTTGTCATTTCACAGACTTCATTGTTGGCACATCTATCTCCCCAGGGCCATGCGCATTGCCAGGGAATTGCATCCCCCTGAATTCTTTTTCCTAGAGCTCAGTTTACCCATGTGGAGAATGAGCTGAGGAGGGTAGGCAAAGGTCTTGGCACCTCCTCTAATGTTTACCGCATGGCCCTGGTACATTATTGAGGGAAATGAGAAGTCAGGCTCATCTCTGCCCCACCTATGATAGATGTGTGTTCCCTCAAGTGTCCCTGCATGTCAGTAGCCCCCTTCATCCAGGCACATCTAGAAGACAAAAATACTGTCACTGCTGCCCCAGCAGCCTGCAGCGATTAGAGAGAGGGGTTTACTTTTTAAAGTCAGAGTCCAGCTGCCTGTGAAACATCAGGAAGAGGACGGCTCTGTGCTTATAGCCCCACTATAAAGATGAGTTGCAGTTCAGATGAACACATTTCTTGGTTTATTCTATTCTGACACAGGCCCAAAGACCTGGGCTCATGGGAAGTGCAAGGAGAAGAGTCAGGATTCTGATAAAGACAGGTCTTGAGGCCGGGCGCGGTGGCTCACGCCTGTAATCCTAGCTCTCTGGGAGGCCGAGGTGGGCAGATTGTTTGAGCTCAGGAGTTCGAGACCAGCCTGAGCAAGAGCGAGACCCCGTCTCTACTGAAAATAGAAATAAATTAATCGGACAACTAAAAATACATAGAAAAAATTAGCCGGGCATGGT
>CAUYSK010088134.1:0-10466 GCA_963575035.1 Avahi laniger | reverse complement strand
CAAAATTTAAAGTTTCCAAATATTACAAAACAGTAACACAAAGAAGATAAAAAAAAAACAACTAGCTATCATTCAACATGATGAACAGAACATCACTGTATTACAAAACAGTAACACAAAGAAGATAAAAAAAAAAACAACTACCTATCATTCAACATGATGAACAGAACAGATATAGTATATAAATACTATATCTCACATGTAAATACTAACATTGAGTGTAAATGATCTTAATGCTTCATTTAAAAGATATAGACTGGCTGAATGAATGAAAACACACCTCAAGTAAGTGCTGGCTCCAAAAAAAAAACCCCATTTAACTCTCAAGTATACTCAGAGACTAATGCTAAACAAAGAGAAAAAGTATTCCACACCAATGAAGACCAAAAGTGAGCAAGAGTAGCTATTCTTATTAGAAACAATAGACTTTAAATCAACAGTTGTAAAACAAAAACAGTCATTATATAATGATAAAGGGAGCCATTCATCGAATAGCTATAACACTCCTAAATATGTATGCACCTAACACAGGAGTTCCCAGATTCATAAATAAAACTACTAGATCTAAACAAAGAAATAAACAGCAACATCATAATCACTAAGGACTTCAACACCCAAATGCCATAATGGACAGATCATTGAGGACGAAGATCAACAAAGAAATATTAGATTTAAACAAAATTCTAGAACAAATGCCCCTAATAGACATATACAGAACATTCTACCCCAAAACTGCAGAATATGCATTCTTCTCATTAGCAAATGAGACATTTTCCAAGGGAGATCATATCTTAGGCCACAAAATAAGTTTTAGCAAAACAAACAAAAATAGTAATAATCCAGTTCAACTCTAAAGGAATTTATCTAGAATCTAACAAGATTATTTTAAAGTATCTCAGAAAGAGAATATGTATAGGAACAGTCAATATAGTGTGAAAAAATAGTAATGAGAAAGAACTTACCCTATCAAAAACATATTCTATAGCTATAGTACTTAAAATAATGTGAAATTAGAAAAAAATCATCCCATAGGTCAATGACACAGAAATGGGTATATTTTATAATTAAGAACAGTTTGAATCAGTGGATACCAAATATTCTGCTCATTAGAGAACATGCATTTAAATGTGAATATTTTAGAAAAATAAAGATAGATTCAAAAATATTATTTACAAATGAATAACAATAGTATAAAAGAAAGAGTGGAAAAACAAAGAAATATATAAGTAAATTAATTAATACCTAGCATAGAATAGGCACCTATTCTGGGTTTTCTGTTGTATCTGGGGTAAATATTAGAGTTGACTTGTTGATACTTAAGCTTGTGTTGTGGTTTACATTTTCTATACTATCTGTGTTCAATTTTATATGAGACTTATTCCTGCATAAGAATGAGTTGAGATTTTTAAAATATATTCTGCATTCTGGAAAAATTTAAATGACAAGAAAAAAATCTATCCCATGGTTTAGTAAAACTACCTATAACATCATAGAATTTATTTTATAACTTATTCAGTATTTACAAGTACTTGTGGATGAATTTGTAAATTAATTTTCTGGTAAAACATCTATTTTACTTAGTTTTTAAATAAAAAGTTCTGTATTTCTTCAGGTTATGGTGTCAAAATTTGCATGTGATCTTTATTCCCATGCTAACATTATGAAAACATTAGATAAGCTACAAAATAATAGCTTCTTAGAAATATAAATGAATTAACTTTCTGAGAAATAAACCCTAGTAAGGAGGATCTAGGTCAACTAACATTTACATTACTGACTCATGGTGGAAAAAGCTGCAAACCAGAGTGATAAAGGGCATTTGTTTGCAGAAAAACAAATTTCCCAATTTTTTTTTATTGGCAAGAGAAATTAGAGTCCCAAAGATTCTCAGACTTGAAATAAATTCAAAATTATTTTCTAATTCCTTCCCTTGGGACCTTCACCAAGTACACAAGGCTGAAGGGTAGGGAAGTGTAGATTTGTGGACAAAAAGTGATACTTATCTAAATAATGGAAAAATATTGATAAAGAATATTTTGTACATTATCAAAAAAGAGAGCAGGATAGAATTTAAAATTTGTGTTTTCTTCATTCATCCATCAGCAGTTATATTTTCATATCATAGCTATATTTTCACTAACATTAACATTACCTAACCTACATTTAGTGTTACAGCATAATTAGTTATCAACATTGTCTTTTAGGTACCAAAAGCAGCATCTTTATATATAAAGGTTGAAAAAATTAAACATAAATTATTATTGATTTAAGGTATGAAATATTACATACCATTAAGTTGCAAAGTAAAAAATGTATAGAATATATTGTGGTAAAAAGTATAATTATAAATTATAGATACTTGAAATATTAATTTTTTACTCAAAAATTATTAATTTATGTTAAAAATAAAAATTAATTATAAAACTCAATGCATTAACCATATGAATGTTATTGAATTATATGCACTTATTCTTCAATAAAACTATGGTCCTTTTAATTAGCATTTGTTGACCAAAAAGAGAATTTATCCCATGCAGTATAATAACACTTTACATTATTATCTAATAGACAAAATTACTTTACGATAATTAGGATTAATTATGCTTGTTACTATCAATGCAAAAAAAAGTATTTCTCTCCTTGTGACTGGAATTTGTAGATTGTGTTCATTTATAAATAATTTCGTACCCACACTTTCATATTTTTCAGTGATTTTCACTGAAACATGACTTTCATGTTGGTAAGGGTTTCTGTGAATTATCTACAGCTGGACACTATGATGCCAGCAAAAGTGAAGGATAAGAAATGAAGATTCCTTTCTTAACAACTCAATCATTCCAAATTTTATTAATTTTCTCTTTGTTCTTTATTTCATACACATTTTCATTAGATTACATAAAAGTAGGACTAAAATTTGATACAGCAATGCCACTACTGGGTATGTACCCAAAGGAAAAAAAGACTGTAATATTCTATAATAAAGACATCTGCACCAGAATGTTTATAGCAGCACGATCACAATTGCAAAGATATGGAAACAACCAAAGTGCCTATCAGTACATGAGTGGATTAATAAAATGTGGTATATATATACCATGGAATAATACTCAGCCATAAAAAAACAAAGGTGAACTAATACCTCTTACATTAACCCTGATGGAGCTGGAGCCCATTCTTCGAAGCGAAGTATCACAAGAATGGAAAATCAAGCAACACATGTACTCACCATTAAGTTGGTACTAACTGATCAACATTTACGTACACATATGGAAGTAACATTCATCAGATGTCAGGTGGGGGGGTAGGGGGAAGAGGGAATGGGTAAATTCACACCTAATGAGTACAGTGCACGCCGTCTGGGGCTGGGCATGCTTGTAGCTCTGACTCCGGTGGTGGAAAGGTAATATCTATAACCAAAGTGTTTGTACCCCCATAATATTCTGAAATAAAAGAATAAAATTAAAAAAGATTATATATATAATATTTCTTATATATAAACTTTCCATTAAAATGTTTTAATCTAGAGATTGTGGTATTGACATAAAGATAGATAAAAATAAGAATGAAATAGAAATATACCATTTAACAAAATGACCTATATACATAGATAATCACTTGATATTTGACAATGACACTAGTGAAATTTAGTAAGACTGGAAAATCTTGTTAACAAATGGTGATAGGGCAACCGAATATTCACATGGCTAAAAGTTAACCTTGTCCCCTCCCTCATATGATATACCAAGTTTAATTTGAAATGGATCAATGTAAATGTGAGGCTTAAAACTGTAAAGCTTCTAGAGTATTGCAAAGAAGAATGAATTTGTGACCCAGGTTTGTGTGGAGATTTCTTGGTCAGATTTCAAAACCCATGGTAGAAAGATTAGACTTATTGTAAATAATAAAATATACTATTGTCCACAAAAGATGTTATTAAGCAAACGGAAAGCAATCAAAGAGTGGACAAAAACAAATGCAATATATTTACCTGGCAAATGCTGATATTTGGAATATTTACGGAACTGATAAGAAAAATTTAGTTAATCCAATTTAAACATGGATGAAAGCCTTCAATATGCATTTCCCCAAATAGCTCTATATCATTTGTTAACAGTATTATTTAATATATACTTAAAACATGCTGAATTACAAGTATATCCTATCAGAATAAAAAGAATAATGAAACCAACTGAGTGAAAAGTAAACTGTAAAGAACACAATGAAGTATTTTTAAGTTTCCAATTAATTTGAGCATATGTCGACTTTAACCAGGCAATTCCACTTCTCCATGTATACACACAAGTAACAGCATATGTACACCAAACACATAAATATCTATTTTCAGATGTTCAGGATTATTTGTAGAAGTTTTATTTTTAATAATCCCAAATCGGAAACAGTTAAAATGCTCATCCTTAGAAGAGATAAACCAATTGTATATTCATTAAATTAAACATTATACAAAAATAAAGGTGATGCATGCAGCTGCAAGGATTTAAATTAATGAGCATAACTTGAATCAAATAAAAAAACATAAAATTTTTGATTTTATATTTATAGAAATTTTTAGAATAAGCGATACTAATCTATTTTAAAAGAATTCAGAGGAATGTTCAGGAAGGTATGTGGGAGAAATAAATGGCAAGGGCATAACAAAATCCCTAGGTGGAAAAAATAATTCAATTTAAATCTGGGTGATGGTTTCCCAGATATAGACATATGTTAATATTCACCAAGATACACTCTTAAGAATTATGCATTTTGTTTTGTGTTAATTGTACTTATTTTTTTTTTTTGAGGGAAAGGAAGACAAACAAACAAAAAAATCTCATGAGTGAGAAGTCTAGTATAAATAAGAGGTGGAAAAGAAGGGAAGAAAAACAGAAATGACAAGATCACATCCCAAAAAGCATTGAATACAAGGGAATTTATTATTAGCCACCTTGATCTACAAAAACAGAGAGGATGTATTCTTCCAGAAAGAGAACATGACTGATTTTATAAGAAGAATTTAGCCGCTTGAGCTCACTATATCACCCCCATTTATTCTCAGTATGCCCTCAGCAAATAGGTATCTGTTTTCAAAGGAAGTAATAACTTGAAAGGAATCTTCATAAACTTTTTAAAGCTATGCTATTTGATGTAAAGATGCTATAAAGGGGTAAGGTATCATGAAAAAAGGATATTTAAAGATACCAGAAAATTTCCCTGAGAAACAGGAAAATTGTCAAGAAATAGTTCTATAGATTCTCAATGAAACTAATGGCAAGACGATTTCCTTAGAAAACAAAAAAATAGAGATATCAAGCAAAGAGAATACAGAGAACAAATACAGAAGTGCAATTTTATAAAGTTACAGCCATTTTGAAGCCTCCGTAAGAAGCAGAAGTACAACTGAATGTCTTGCTAGGGAAACTGCAGTCAACCTTGAAAAAAATCCAAAAGTAAATAAAAATAAAATGAACTATAGAATAATATAACTATGAAAGCAATGTAAAAGAGAATCACCACATTCATAAAACTTATTCATTCTGCCATTTCTCATGTATTAATTGCATGTCTGTTATGTGCCAGCCATTATTCCAAGTACTTCGAATATCAAGATTTCTACCCTCATATTGTTTACATTCATGAGAGAAGTTGGGAGGATTCTAGGTTTGGAGATGGGGGAATAGCTAACACTTGATTTCTTCTTATGTGCTAGGAACTAGTCTAAGATTTGTACACATAATTCTCACATAATCCAATGAAGCAGTATATATTATTTCCCACATTTTATCAATAAAATGAGATGCAGGGAGGTTAAATAACTTGTTCAAGGTTATGAAGCCATGATTCAAGTCTAAAGCTATAGGGTTCCCATGTGCATATTCTTAGCTATTAATATGATATCTTGCCCCTGTAACAGCAGAAAGAAACATGTGGATATGATGCTAAAGTTAAATCAAAGGAGAAAGGATCACAGAAGAATATGAAATGTAATATATATGGATATATAAATTATTGATTAAATATAATGTTAAACAAACATGGATATAAGGGAAGATGAAGCTGAGAGAAATAATCAGTATATGAATTCTCTGCTGAATCATAGCAGGAATTTGATCCTTTTGTGTGAAGTTTAAATGTACAGTAAAAGCACAGCCAAAGAAACTATCACTAGAGCCAACAGACAATCTACAGAATGAGAGAAGATTATTTGCATGCTATACATCCGATGTAGGGCTGATAACCCTGATAACTGGAATCTATATAGCACTCAGGAAAATCAGCAAGAAAAAAATCAAACAACCCCATTAAAAATGGGCAAAGAATATGAACAGAAACTTTTCAAGAGAAGATAGACTAATGCCCAAGAAATATATGAAAAAATGTTCAACATCTCTAATTATCAGGGAAATTCAAATCAAAACCACAATGAGATATCACTTAACTCCAGAGAATGGCTGAGAATGGGACATTTTCACATATCCCTTTGTTATTAATATACCATTGCAATTCATTATTCTAAGAGAATATAGTCTACATAAGATTATTTGAAAATTATTAAGGTTATTTTTTTATAGCCTAATATATACTCTACGTGTTCTCCTTGTGTAAAAATCTTCTGTATGCTGAACAAATAAAAACTAAAAATAAGAAGTCTAATTCTCCCTGTGGAAAATAAAAAAAGACAGTCCCCTCTCCTTTTTCTTACAGCGTTTACATTTGTAAGCTTGTAATTGCAAGTATTTTCTCCTGTCTTTTAAACGTATATAATTTTTTTTGAAAACTAGATAGGCCTTTTGTCAGCTTTGTGACTCAAGGATGTCTTTCCCAAGGACCTGGGTGCCTTCTCTTTAAAGGGTAATCATCAAGGAGGATAGCCCACCTATATCCCAGTTTTCATGAGTGAGTAGGAGGCTAACTTGTGTGGGTGTCTTGCTCCAAGTTGCAAAACCACTTCCTGTAATAAAGATGAAAAGTTTGTTTTTCCTTTGGATAAACCAATTAGCTAACACTGTTGTTCACCCCCACACTAGGTAAATTTAGGATGAACTCTGTGTGATAAGAGCAGTGCTGTCAAGGCCTCTTTCTTGTGGGATAGTTATCGTTTATCTGTAAAAAATGCAGATACTAAATGTTCCCAACACAAAGAGATGATAAATATTTGAGATAATGGATATGCTAATTTCTTGATCTGATCAAAATACATTATATCTATTGAAACATCACTATGTACTCCATAAATATGTATAATTATAATATGTCCACTAAAAAAATATATGTAATGAGTCGTATTTACTTGGCTATACAAAGGAATGAAATTTCCTTCTGTTTTTATAACTTCTTAGAAGATTGCCTGTGATACACACTACATTTTGGTTTAATGATTATTCAATAATAAAAATGTTCTTTTCCCTCTATTACCTTTCTGAAGACTATTTCTGGTTTGGGAAAAGATTTTGTTTTAAATTATATTTCCCCACAGTGCTTAGGAATAAACTGTTCTCTTGGATATTTATTTTCAATTAATGATATTATCTATCTAGCCTTAAAATCATATTGTTTATATTTGTAATATCACTGCTTAGTTTTTGTCAGTAGATTTATTAGTTTCTGAGTTAGATGAATTAAAATATTCTGCTACAAATGTTGATGTACATATTTTTTCAATTCTGGCCATTGAATTTATGTTTGGATGCCATATTGTAGATATTCATTCTCAATCATTTATTTTAACAGTATATAACTATTTTCTATATCTTTATTTTTGCCTGAAATTATATATGTAATATATGTATACATATACATTATACATATGTGTTTATATACATGTAAATATATATAAACATATTTACAGGCATATATATATAAATATTGCTTCTGAAGATTTCTTTTAGTTCCCCAAATATTCATTTATCTTTTTAACAAGGTTATTTTAAATCCTGTGATTTATTATTGGTTTGTTTATTATTTTAAACTTATCTGTTATAAAGAACAAATTTCGTATGTTGTATTATCCTATTGTAATTAGGATTTGTGAATTCAACCCATTTACATTCATGTAACACCTATTGTATTATGAGCTATATTTTAGTTTTATTATTTTCTTTAATTTTAAATGTACAACATTATACCATCTTATCTGATCTTTGATATTTCCATTTCTTTTTGTTCCTGCTTTCTATTATATTGAGTTATCATTTGCATGTTTAAAAGATTTACATTGTACATTTGTAATGAAATACTATCCTTAGATGAAGAGCATGTCATTATTAATACCTTATACTAGTACTTAATCATGTATGTCTTTTTCAGACCAGCAATATTTTAGCAAATTCATATCTCTTTATCTTCTTCTTCATACCAGCCACCTAATTTTGACATAGTTTAGATTTTATATATTGCATTTTTAGACATATACTTTCTTGAGTTTTTGTGCTTATATGGATGATTAAGCATATAAATTTTATAATGATAATTTGATTTCCATTATTTTCCATATCTCTCATTGCATTTTCCTGGATTATTTTTCTTCTTGTTTAAGAACTTATTTAAAAATTTTTCCATGTATAAGTTTGTATAGAACATCAATTGTTGTACATGTCTGAAAATATTTATAATTTTTGAATTATATATGTCATGATATAGAATTGTAATTTTGAATTATTTTTCTTTAAGGTTAAAACTATTAAACTATTTTTGCATATCTTTCTCTATTTCAGTTAAAAAATCTGGATCTAATCAGAGCCTTCCCTTTTTGTTAACATGGTCATTTCTTCCTGCTTTGGCCTCCTGAGTAGCAAGGAGGCACATGCTACCCACTCAGCTAATTTTTTTTAAATGTTTTTGTAGAGATGGTGTCTCACTGTGTCGCCCAGGGTAGTCTTGAATTCCTGGCCTCAAGCAATCCTGCCTAGGCTTCCCAAAGTGCTGAGATTACCACTGTGAGCCACTATACCCAACCTATTTTTTGCATTATTTTTCATAATCAGCATTTTCTCTATATTTCTTCTTATGATTTTATATTCTTATATCACATTACTAATAATTACCTTAATTTCCTTAAATATATTTAACATCCTTATTTTTAGTCTATCTGCACCAATAATTTTACTTCAGATAGCATATGATATAGATTAATCACATTTTATATCTGAAAGTATTTTAGTATTTTGGTCTTGAAGTGCATATCGTATTGGAGGCATTAGCTGTTCCTTTGGTGAAAGCTAATGGAGAAGTACAAAAGAGCAAGCCCTAGTCTGTTTCACATCAAGTGATTTTCAAAAGAGTAGAAAGACTAACCCCTCAGCAGAACATCCAGGTACTACAGAAGCACAGTGTTTTGTTTACTACTTCATCAAACATAACTGGCTCAGAGTTTAACTTTCATTTCTTTAGGAGAAATCGCATTTGAAAAAAGACATTGCCTCTCATAATCATCCAACTGCCCTTAGTATTTTGAGGGTTAAACATTAAAGATATGAAATCTAAAGGTGAACTCATTGACTGGCACATATTTTCACAAGTCTTCAACACTAGGAGGGATTTCTGTGACCATAATATTACTGATGCAATTTGGCATGTTGTATGTCAATACTTTTGAAAATGAAAGAATATGGGTGGAAGGAAACAAGAGATTAAATATTTTGTACCAAAAATTCACCCATTGCCCTCTCTAGGAGCCATCTGCTAAAAGCTCAAATCTACTTCCCCAACTCCAGGTTAGTGATATACATTAGAGTGAAAAGAACAGGATTCAAATTCCCCTTTGAAATTTCTCACGCATGTTGTTGTTGTGTTGTTATTGTTATTGTTGTTATTGTTGTTGTAATGTGCACAAAGCCAAGCTTCCCTAATTTTTATTTATTTTTAAATAAAAATTGTATATTGTATATATTTAAGGTGTTGATATACATATATAGTGAAATGATTACTACCCTAGAGCTAATTAATATATCGATCACCTTACATAGTTGCCATTATTTTTGTGTGTGGTGAGAGCACCTGAAATCTATTCTCTTAGAATATTTCCAATATATAATACGGTATTATTAACTATAGTCAGTGCAGCAGTATTCACAATATCCAAATTGTGGAAACAATCTAAGTTTCACTCATTTTTTATTCAAAGCAATGATAATTTATTTTCTTGAAATTTTAAAAAGATGCATATAATCTATATTCATATTGGAAACTCTCCAAAACTTGTCCAACACTTTTTTTTTTAAATATTTGAGCCTGGAAATGAAAGCCAGATGGAAAATGACCTAATGCTGAAGATAACAGATCAAATAATAATAAAACAACCTAATTTTCAATTCTAAATTTTCATCATCATCTGACAATCCCTTAATAATTTAAGATATCTATAACTTTAACTCTTCATTTGTAATTGGACTCCTATGTTGTGAACATTACATGGAATTAAGTCTCAGTGGTACATAATTTATGATTCATGCACTTGTAAATTAAATGGAAAA
>CAUYSK010088130.1:0-10047 GCA_963575035.1 Avahi laniger | reverse complement strand
TCGGCCTCCCAGAGTGGTAGGATTACAGGCGTGAGCCACTGTGCCTGGCCTAAGTCAATTATATTTTGATAGATATTCTAAATTGCCCTCCAAAAAGCCCTTCCCAGTTTATACTCCCACCCATCCTGAGACACATCGGATGATGTTTTGTGGACATTGAGGGCTAGCTCTACACTCATCTGAAGTGTATTAGGTACACATAGAGTGAAGTGAGGTAGATCTGTCTTGATCCAAATGTAGACTGAAATGTGGGCTTTTTTGTGCTTCTGAGTGCTGAGTATTTTAAAAGGTGACTGTGTGCCTGGTGAGTGGCTGGTCCCACTGCCGTCTGCTCCAGTGTACCAGTGGTGAGAGCCTTGCTGAGTTGATTGGAGAGCTGTGCTGTGCTGACGACTGGGAAGATTCATAATCAAACCCACACATCCCTGCTTAAGCTGGTGAGAGCGGGCTTGGTTGGCTGGGGAAATTAGCATAGGTTCAAAGCCAGGAGAAACCAGGCCACAGGCCTAGAGCTGGGGGTATCACTAAAGCTCAGAGAGATGCTAGGGATTGCCTTTGTGGTGGAGAGAGGAGGGGAGTTGTGTGGTGGACAAAGGGTGTGATAGGCCCAGGGGAGGAGGATCAAAAGGTCATGAAGAAATAATTATCAGGCAGAGGGAGTGGATTATTTAGGCATGTATATAAAGTCAGGATGATCCATGTGAAACCTGAAAAGCCTTGTGCGATATCAAGGCCCAGAGTCATCCATGTGGGAAAGAGATATTGACAAGAGACTGAAAATCAAACTGCTAGGGAGGCCCTTGGATAAATTGTCAACTTTTAGGTGAGAAAAGCTGAAAGAGAGATTTTGGGTCTGACTCTTAACAAAGGGGCAGGATTTCAGAAGAAGGAAAGCATTCCAGAAAGACAGCTCAGTACTAGCTGTATTAGTTTTCTTTGCTGCGTAATAAACTCAGCAGCTTAAAACAACACATTAATTATCTCACAGTTTCTATGGGTCAGGAATATGGACACAGCATAGCTGGGTTCTCTGCTCTGCATTTCAGAAGGGGGCAGTGACAGTTTCAGACAGGGCTGGGCTTGACTAGAGAAGGGTCCACTTCCAAATTCCATTAACTTCTTGAATTATTGGAAGAATTCATATCCTTTTGGTTGTAGGTTTGGGAACTTGCTTCCTTACAGTGAACAGGAGTGACGAGGAGGTGGGGGAGAGAGAGAGAGAGATTCCAGAATGAATCTGCTAACCATATGGACTTTTGTATAACATAACAATCACAGGAGAAATATCTCATGACCTTTACTGCATTCTATTTTGTTGGAAGCACACATGCAAAGGGATAGGATGATAAAAAAATGTGAACACCAAGTGCTGGGAATATGGTGGCCACCCTGAAGTTGATCTGCCACAATAGCAAAGGTGTGAAGGGTTTATTAGAATATTGGGTTCAAGGGGGAAGGGAAGAGATAAACTGGCTGTTGAGGAACATCGGAGATAAGGATGGATCTGCAGTTTGGGACTACGTTCTGCAGGACCTTGGAGGCCAGTAAGAGAGATTTGCCCTTTTGGCATTCTAGAACTTATTAATGGACCTTTCCATTGTTGGCTTCCTGCTGCTTCCTGAAGCCAACATGCTTGCTGAGAAACCCATTTTTGCTTTCAATTCTCTGCTCAGTCATTTCCCAAGCAATCATTTCTTTTGAAAAGTGTTTTAGAAATGAAATGACAATTGTATTTAAAGTGAAATATCTACATTGAATTAACCTTGACCACTTTCTATGATTTCATTATTTTGGGAGTTGTTGAAGTCAAACACACAAACTCCTGCATTGAGAAGCAAGGCAATAGATAACCTCTTCAACATCTTCTCTCGCACAACTTCTCTGTGAGACGAATTGTAGGGAATAGAATGAGCTACTTGCTAAGTGCATCATTTCTTTATTCTTTCCTAAGAGTGTCCTTTTAAGCAGCTATGTTAGAAAATAAAAGTCTTGTGGAAATATTTAGCAAAGTAAAAATGCATGGAGATGGAGCTCATTTGAACTGTCATAAATAGTTCTCAAATATTACAGAAAAGATTAAAGAATAACAGCAGTGCCAAATGAAAATGTTCCCTGTAGGCGGAATTTATAAGTCTCTAAAACTGTGATTTGCACTGTTTTAATTGTCACAATGTTTTGTGAACTTCCATGTGATGGTGGGTGTGTGACTCTTAGCATCCCTTGGTTGTTAAGGTATATGTTGACCAAAAGTAAAATCTTTACAATGAATTTATAATTTTTTGAAGATGACAACCACATCGATGATTAATTTTTTTTGTCTGTATGACAGTGACTCCATTGTGAATCTTGAGGAAGTTATGGACTTTTCTCCTGAAACATGCTTATAATACAGAAAATGACATACAGTTTCAAGAAGTTCACAAACCCCGTGAAATCATCCATTGTAGACATCCATGAATTCTACATTAAGAAACCTTGAAATGTATATATTTGAAAATAATAGAAAATCCAAACATAAAATATATAACTTATTCAGTCTGTACCGATGGATTTGAGGATCCTTCCAGGGATGTTTTCGACCACTAGTCTAAGTGATAGACATTCATTGTAAGTTTGGAGGTCTCATGTTAAATCCTGGATGTAGGGGATAAGGAAGAACTATTTTGTGTTTGTATTGGAATTTTGGTTTCTAATAATGTTTGAAATTTCTCTGCATGGAAACTTGTTTTTCAGGCAGAAGTTTTCACTGTAATAATGTGGGAGATATTTAATAGTCTATTGGGGTTAATAATAAAGGCAAAACAGCAATGCCATTATTTGTGTGTATGTGTGTGTGTGTGAGAGAGAGAGAGAGGGAGGGAGAGAAGAAACAGGGAAAAGGAGAGTGAGAAACAGAGGACAGAAATAGATGCATAGAGAAAGGAACACAGAGAGACATGCAAACAGAGAGGCAGAGATAGATACACACATAGTGACAGAGAAGCAGGGTTAAGAACAGAAGAAGAAACAGAGACAGAGACAGACAAAGAGGTAGAGATTCAGTCATTCAGTGCTATGTCTGAATGTTTGTGTCCCTTCCCAAATTCTTGTGTTGATACCTAATCCCCAATGCAATAGTATTAAGAGATGGGGCCTTTGGGAGGTGATTATGTCACAAGAGCAGAGCCCTTCTGAATGGGATTAATGCCCTTATAAAAGAGGCCCGAGGGATCTAATTTGCCATTCTGCCACGTGAGGATACAGGTAAAGGACCCATATATGAGGTATGGGCCTCACCAGACATGGAATCTGCTGATATGTTGATCTTGAACTTCCCAGCCTCTATAACTGTAAGTAATAATTTTCTATTGTTTACACATTATCCAATCTAAGAATATTTTGTTACCGCAGTCTGAATGGGCTAAGGCAGTCAGATTGTTGGGGATATGAAAAGACAAACACAGGAGACAGGCGGAATGAGAGGCAGAGAATTTCCAAGCCAGTGAGCACCAGGGTCGCTCCTACGTGCGGTGGCTCATCATTGTGATGGGGCTATGAAGGCGTATGCGGGTGATTAAACAAAGAGGCAATGTCTCCCTGGGTGAATTACTTCCTGGGTAAAAATTAAATGATTCAGAAAGGACACTGATGTAGACCTCGTGCCACCATTTGTTAAACAATTGACTGGGACAGGGCTGCTGGGCTGGAATGAATTGATACTTCTCAGCTTTCCAGGAATTTTTGTTGAACTTCCAAAAAGTTTTGGGAATGTGTTTATCTTTAAAAAAATGTGTTTATATTATCTCTCTATGAAAGAGAGGATGAACGCTTAAAACAAAACATGCTTTCAATTCTTCCAAGAAATTTGCTAAGGTTTTTCTGAATACCTGGTCTGGGAACATTACATAAGGCAAAAAAAAAAAAAAGTCATTTAAGAAGACATTATACTGATCTTTCATGAGGAATCAGCCAAGGCTGGAGAGAGATGTCAAGAGAGAGATGGCAAATTGGAGGCAACACCTTTTGATGTACAAAGAATTACCCACTGGTTCCCCACACTGTACATGGCTATTATTCATGGAGTGAATGTTCAGTGCCTTTAATGTCTTGTAACATGAAAGTGCTTAGAGCTTAGAATCTTCCTTGAAAAAATGATAACTCGTGTTACTGTGTATGTCCCTGATAAACCTTTGCTTTGAGCAGATATTCAATCTCTCCTATCTGCTGAGTTGATGAAAACTCTAAAGAATTTACTGGAAAGCCTCCTTTTCATCTGTCATCATCATGTTACATTAGATCCCCATTTGTGTCAGAGAAATGACTTATTGTTCAATCAAACCTGGATACAAACAGTTTTCCACCCACCAAAATTAAACATCAATACGTCTTATCGATGTTTATTGTGGTTCCCTCTATAGTAGGTTCACTGCGGGATCCACTAACTTAAGAAACTATGAATTAGAGAACAGCAGAGGAAATCAAAATAATCTTAATGAATCATATTCTATAAATAAAGATAGGAGCTCAGTAGGAAAAGATGGTCTGGATCATCTTTAAGGGATGAAATTTTTCAATAATTGACCAGGAAGTGCATGATATGAAAGGATCTGGGAAGAAATTTTGGATTGTGGGTGGAACAGTAGCCTCAACTAAGGTACCTGAAATCAAGAACCTGTCTATGTTGGTGATACTATTCAACAATGTTAAACTCATGTACCTGGCTCTTAGTAGGTGCTGAAAAAATATTTTTAATGAATAAACAAATGAACAAAAGTGGTATTATATTAAACAGAAATATAAATGCATTAATAGAAGGACCTAGAAAATACTCTTTAGCAATATATTGCTCACTTAAAGAGAAAGTGAAATGACAGGGATTTTAGAAGACCACCAGTTGATAACACAAAAGAAATGTAGCTAATTCCATGAGTGGTAAAAATATTGAAAGAATCACTTATTTGGTTTCTTCTTATACTTCCAGTTCCCGTACTACCTGCTTAAATAAAACATTTTGCCTTGATGAGGACTGAGTCATTAAGGACAATTTAGGGACACTGACTCTTTGGGAGAAGAAAGGTAAGCCTGACAAACCAAACATACCTGTGTGTGCAAACTCTTTACTAGTGGGATTAATATTGTTTGGACAATTGCCATCATTGTAGAAGTAGCTGTTAATTGCATTTTCTGCTTGCCCTGCGCTGGGCACTGTACTATATGCTTTATAAGCTATTATCTTTTTTTAAACATCAAATAATTCTGCAATATTTAGATATTATGATCCTTGTTTTCTTCATGAGGAGAGTGAGGCTTGAAGGAGTTCTGCCGTTTGCCCAAGGTCACTCAGCTAGACCGGGAAGGGAAGTATGCGTGGTGGAAATATTATGCTTTTCATTCCATTTCCAATTACTCTTATTTGCAAACATTAACTTCCACGTTATGCTAATTTGCATGTGACATTTGTATGTGACATAAATACATCATTGTCCAAGAATGTCCCGGATTAATTCTTTGATTCTGCGCCATGAGGTATTTGTATGTGTATCAGTGTTAATATTAGATTAGTAACTCTTAGAGGATAGAACTGGCTCTTTAAATCTCTTTACAAAGTGCCTGGCTTTGTTTTGCCAGAGCCTGGCACTTAGAATGAGCTCAATAATTTATCCAGCAAGTAAACGAATGAGTGAGCGAGCATTACATGTAAATTAGGACCTTTCCTTTGGGCTCTTGAAACCACTTTTAATGTATAAATACGTTTGTGCTTCCCATGCGTATTATACACAAATTCAAAAGTATCAGAGGAAATGATCAAAAGTATTGTTGAATTTCACACTGTAAAAGCTTTTGTAATGCTGATGAGGTACATGGTTCTGTTTCTCTTGGGGCCAGTGGTGGAACCTGTGGCTCATGTCTCATTTTCTGGGTTGAACACCTGAGATTTCAAAGTTCCTTTGGGAGCAATTATAAGAACTTCTCGGGGAAGGGGCTGGCGGTGTTTTCTCTACCTATTCTCAAGACTTTTATGGTAGCTGTTCTTTAAGGGCTAGATAACATTTGAAGCCATGGTAGCCTGATTTCCTGCTCTATTCTTAACTTCCTTAATAATTACGTTCGTGTTCCACTACCCTTCCTGTGGACCTTTAAAATGTAAAATGGGAGGGGGAGGGAACACCTCATAAAAAAGCAGATTCATAAAGGAACCGGTGGAGTTTCTTTTATAGGTGCCCAGGAGGTGGTCTGGACTGGTAGATCAGGAGGGTATCTGACTGCATAGGTGATGGTTAATTTTATGTGTCAATTTCACTAAGCCATGGCGTGCCCAAGTGTTTGGTCAAACATTGTTCTCAGTATGTCTGTGAGGGTGTTTTTGGATGACATTGACATTTGAATTGGTAGACCGAGGAAGGTAAATTGCCCTCCCTAATGTGGGTAGGATCATCCAGTCAGTTGAAGCCCTGAATAGATCAAAAAGCCTGACCTGTCCATGAGAAAGGGAAAACTCCTCCTGCCTGACTGTTTGAGCTTGGGACATTGGTCTTTTCTGGCTTTGGACTCAAACTAAAACTACTCTTCCTGGGTCTCAAGCCAGTTGGCTTCCACGCTAGAAGTTACAACATTGGCTCTTCTGGTTCTCAGGCCTTTGGACGGGGACTCAGCTTACACTATCAGCTCTCTGAGATCTCTAGTTTGCCAACTGCAGATGTTGGAACTTCTCAGTCTCCATCATCATGCAAGCCAATTCCTTATAGCAAATTGCTTTGCATGTATCTTTATCTGTATGTCTGTATCTATTGTTGATTCTGGAGGATCCCAACTAATACGGCTCGTAACAAAAAAGCCCATGGAAGTTAAATAAGAGGTCTATTTGTCATACAAGAAGCAATCCAGGAGTAGGTGCACTGGGTCAACATGGCAGGCGTCCAGTGACAGCACAGAAGACCCAGGCTCCGTCTATCTTCCTTCTTCCCCTTTCTGTGTGGCTTTGTTCTCATGCTCTCTGGGCAGCTGTTGCACATCTAGGGGTCATTATCACATTCCAGGCAGGAAGGAGATGGAAGGGCAAAAGGCCAAAGGAGCTCAGAGGGAACCTCATGTGGTCACTCCACTTATACCTCATTGGCTGGGTTATGCCACATGGACACCTCTAGAGGGTCTGGGAGATAAAGCATGAGCTCGGCATATTTCTCAGCAAATAAAACTTTGGGGTTCTTTTGGAAAGAATGGGTGATGGATGTTGGGTAGGGCACTAGCTATATTCTCCATGAATTGTTAAATAACCATGTCACAATCAAAAGATGAATTTTGGTACTTCATTGGCTTTGGAGATCTAGATTCAAAATCAATTTGAAATGAAATATTATTTGTACATTTCTCCAGCACAGTACATCAAAAATGATTTCACAGAATAAGGCAAGCATGCTTATGTTTACTGAGCATCTATTATATGCCACACACAAGGTCATTGCTTTATGTATGGTGTCTTTTTGGATTCTCACAACTCCATGAGGTCAGTTCTATTGTCCTCATTTCACAAACAGAGGAAACACGTCTCAGAGAGAGTTTATGTAAGTCATCTAAATTTGCACAGCAAGCAAGTAGAAGAAAAAGGTTAGAACACAGGTCTCTTTTTCCCTTACAATGCCCTTATAAAATTCTTATTATTACAAGAAAACCCAAATATGTATCTCACAGATAACATATTTTTTAAAAACTCTGGCGCTTAGCATAGTGTTTTGCAATTAGTAAGCTCCCAGTGAATGTTTACTGATCAAATCTGTTTTTCTACCTGTCGCATTTGAATTTGATGCTCCTGTTACATGATCCTCTTTAAGTTCCAATCCAGAACAGGCAGCTCACACTTAAAGTCAGACAAGAAACTTATCAGTAAAATGAGAGTGTCTTTGGTTTTAAGGACATTCAACAAATATTTGTTGAACACCTATTATGAGTTAGGCACAGTGCTGGGACCTAAAGGTACAATGCCAAGCAGCTCAGGAAAGGTCTTTGTTCATGAAACTAAATTATTTTCTGTGGGAAAGAGACAGGGAAAACTGTAGTAAACAAGTGAAGGTGACAATTGGAGATGATGATGAGCGTGCAAAGGAAATGAGCAACACAGTGGTATAATGACCTAAGAGGAAGGCTGCTTTAGAAAGAAACTGTGGTCAGGGGAGGCTTTCTGAGAAGATGACATTATAATGAGAACTAAAAGATGAGGGAAAGCCAGCCGTGGAAAGAATCAGGAGAAAACATTCCTGGCTGAAAAAAACAAGCATGTGCACAGGTCTTCAAGCAAGAGGCCATGGGTCTGGATATTGAGGGACAAGGAGATTCGCTGGGAGATGATGTACCCAAAGGCAGAGCCAGATACAGATATATCCTTAGAGGACATAGTAAGGGCTATGCGATTTATTTGGTGGGATTTTGAGCTAGGACATGATGTGATCTGATTTATGTTTATAAAAGTGCAGACTTGGAGTCTACACAGCTAAACTTCAAGGAAACATGACCATTTTGCAGAAAACAGAATTTGTGCATCTTTATTCATTTATAGCATTTCTTTGAAGTCCTTATTGAAACAATTCAACACATTTTAATGGAAGGCTAATGTTTTCGGTAAAAGAAAAATACATTGGCTGGGCATGGTGGCTCATGCCTGTAATCGTATTACTCTGGGAGGCTGAGGTGGGAGGATCGCTTGAACTCAGGTGTTTGAGACCAGCCTGAGCAAGAGTGAGACCTCATCTCTACTAAAAATAGAAAAATTAGCCAGGCGTGGTGGCGCACACCTGTAGTCCCGGCTACTCCAGAGGCTGAGGAGGGAGCATCTCTTGAGCCCAGGAGTTTGAGGATGCTGTGAGCTATGATAATGCCAGTGTACTCTAGCCCAGGCCAACAGAGCAGGACTTTGTCTCCAAACCAAAAACAAAAACAAAAAACATCCAAGAAGAAAATCTAAGAAAACACAAACATTAAGGAAACCACTAACCCTCAAAAATTGTGTATTTTGATGCTGCCCTTCTTTCCCTGCAAAGCTTTAACAATAAATTTTAAAAATTATTTCACCCATGTTTGCAAGCCGCAGATTGACTACCCAAGTCTCTGTTTGAAGTTAAAGTCTTGCTATTGTTCTTAGTTTATCTCAAGAATCTTAAATATAATTGTTTACGAAATTTCCAAGGAAGTGCTCCAGACTGTGTTTATTTGTTTGTTTATCTGTGCTTTGCTCTCCACTACATCTTGCTCATACATTTCCATCTGGAGTCACTTTTCTTTCACCTGAAGACTATCTTTTAGAATTTGGTTTTGTGGGAAGTCTTCATTTTTGTTTGTCTAAAAATGTCTTCACTTCACTCTTGTTCTTGAAAGATTTTTGAAGGGTGTAGGATTCTAGGTTGGCAGTTATTTCTACTCAGTAAATGGAGGTTGTGAATCCACTGTCTATTGTCTTCCCTTGTTCTTGTTGAGAAGTCAAGTATCAGTCTAACTGCTGCAAGCTGATTTTTTCCTTCAAAAATTTTTTTTGCTTTTAAACTTTTCTTAACTTTAGTTTCCTGAAATTTTATTCTGCTATAGCTAAGTTAGGATTTCTTTCAAAATGTCCCTGTTTGGAATTCATTTAGCTTCTTGAATATGTGGACTGATAGCTTTCATGAGTTCTGGAAAATTCTCTCTTCATTAATGCTTTAAATATTGCCTCTGTCCCATTTTCTTTTTTATCATTTTTTTTTTTAAATTTAAAATGTGTATTAGCCTTTCTCTCTCCTTCCCCTCCTTTCCTTTCCCCCTTTCTTCCTGGGCCTTTTTTCTTTTCCAGTTATTTGTCTGTGTGCTGTAAACTGGAAGAGAGTCTTCCATTCTCTCTTCCAGCTTAATTATTCTTTTCCATCTGATCTGCTGCCCAACCTACGCATTAAGTTTTTTTTTTTTTGATGCTGAAAGTAGTTTTTATACATTTGCAAAGCATTATTGTCCTTTTTTTTTTTATATTATTATTCCAAGGTATTGTGAGGGTACAAACATTCTAGTTACACTTTATGTCTTTGCCTCACCCAAATGCAGGTTAAAGGC
>CAUYSK010088127.1:0-16113 GCA_963575035.1 Avahi laniger | reverse complement strand
CCAGCCTGAGCAAGAGCGAGACCCCATCTCTACCCAAAAATAGAAAGAAATTAATTGGACAGCTAAAAATATATCTAGAAAAAAAATTAGCTGGGCATGGTGGCTCATGCCTGTAGTCCCAGCTACTTGGGAGGCTGAGACAGTAGGATTGCCTGAGCCCAGGAGTTCGAGGTTGCTGTGAGCTAGGCTGACACCACGGCACTCGCCCCAGGCAAGAGAGTGAGACACTCTGTCTCAAAAAAAAAAAAAAAAAGAACACTATTCTGGTGGCAGGCACACTAAAAGCCATGACTTCAGCATTAAACAATGCACCCATATAACAAAAACACTTGCGCCCCCAATATTTTGAAATTTAAAAAATTTTTCAAACAAAAAAAGTGTGCTTAGGAGTGAGGAGTGTATTTAGGAATCAGAGGTACAGGGTACGGCTTTCAGGGGGCCCAGAGGTTGCTGGGAGATTGAGGAATACACACCTACAGGCCAAGTAAGATGGAACCAAGGGTGCTAGGGGCTTAGGAGGGTGCACCGGTTGGCCAGATGTATTGACATGAAAGTTGCCAAATAGAGTAGGCTGAGCCAGGGCACAGCAGGGCTAGGGCTGAGGGGCAGGGTACAGACCTTGGGCTGGGAAACCTGAGGAGGTTGATGTCCACCTCTCCCACATCAGTCTCCACCCCTGCTCCACCCAAGACTCATTGTAAATTAAACAGAGGTGAAGGCACACAGGCATCAGGAGCGCAGGCACGATGGTCACGGGCATGGCAGGGCTGCTGTTGCCGCTCCTGGTGCTTGCACTAGCGTGGTGGGGTTGGGGTGTGCGCCCCGCTCAGATGCGGGGCGCTCTACCTCCGGGCCCAGGCCTCTCCCGTTGCTCGGGAACTTGCTGCAGCTGCAGTCCGGACGCCTGGACCGTGCGCTGATGGAGGTGAGCCCGACAGTGGGTGGGAGAACAGAATTTTCTGTATTCCTGGAGGTGGGGCTGGGGGCTAGAACTCTTGGTTGCCTGAATGAAGACAGCTGGGGAATCGGACTCAGTGACTCCCGAGTTCCAGAAAAGGAGGAGACTGCGGAGTGGGAAGCTTTGGGCCTGGACACCTGGGTTGGGAGGGAGGAGGAGCCTGAGGTGAGGGAGCAGAGGGTCCGTTTTCCTGGTTCAAGGTAGGGAGTGCGAGTACTGAGGGCCCGGACGCCTAGTTATGAGGGTGCAGGAGGCTGCGGACCTGGACTTCGAGGCCCGAGGGAAGTGCGGGCCTGGACTCCTGGATCTGAAGGAGGAAGGAGCTGGGGATCTGAACTCCTGGACCTGAGGATGAGGGGCTGAGCCTGGGACTCCCGAGTCTGGAGGTGGAGGACGCTGGGGGCGGGGACTCCGGTTAGGAGCCCTGACCGGACCGCTGAGCAGCGGCTGGCTCCCCGCAGCTCTCCCGCCGCTGGGGCTCGGTGTTCACCGTGCGACTGGGCCCGCGCCCGGCAGTGGTGCTGTGCGGCTACGCGGCGCTGCGGGACGCGTTAGTGCTGCAGGCGGACGCGTTCTCTGGCCGCGGGGCCATGGCAGTCTTCGATCGCTTCACGCGCGGAAACGGTGAGGCCCAGGAGCTGGAAGTGAGGGCCCGAACCATCCAGGTTGGGCAGATAAATGGTGGAGCCGGGCAGATGGGGCGGGGCCTCACAGAATCAAGCTAACGGGGGCAGATGGCGAAGAGGGTGGGGCAGAGCTAAAGTGCAGACGGAATCGGAGGAGTCAAGCCAAAGGGAGCAAGCACAGGCCAGGGACCCGCACCAGCAAAGGCTGCGGTCAACATGTGGGCAGGGCCGAGGAGGCTGGCAGCCAAGCGGTCAAAGGAGAAAAGTCAGCTCCAGGAGGTGGTGGACCCGAAAAGGGTGTAGATATTGACTGGTCGCTTCCTGGGAGGGGCGTGGCCAACTCCCTGGCCCGCCTCCTTTTCTCTCCCCACCATAGGCATCGTGTTTTCTAATGGGCCGCGCTGGCGAACACTGCGCAATTTTGCACTTGGAGCGCTGAAGGAGTTCGGGTTGGGCACGCGGACCATCGAGGAGCAAGTCCTGGAGGAGGCGACTTGTCTGCTTAGAGAATTTCAAGCCACCGTTGGTGCAGCCTGGCCTGGAAAGCAGAAGGGCCTGGTGTGGGTGTGGCTAAGGGACTGCCAAGGAGGGGCCACGGGAAGGCGTTTGGGTGGAATAAAACCAATAAGCCCAAGGGGCTAACTGGGGACCCGGCCACAGCGTTATGACCCTGCCCTGTTGCCACCCCGACCCCCCTCAGGAACCCCGTTCGACCCCCGGCGGCTACTGGGTAATGCTGTATCCAACGTCATCTGTTCTGTGGTCTTCGGAAAACGCCATGGCTACGGAGACCCGGAGTTCCTGAGGCTCCTGGACCTCTTCAATGACAACTTCCGCATAATGAGTTCCAGATGGGGCGAGGTGAGAAGGCCCGCCACAATCTCTCCCTCATATACTCAACTTTATGCCAAACCCTCAGCACATGGCTATACTGGATCATTAGAATGAGACAGTCTTAGTTTCTTGGAATAGAAGAGTTCTAGAACCTACAATATCAAAGTCCTTGTCCAATCTCTCCACAGGGAAACTAAGTCCTAGTGGCCTTGTCCAAGGTCCTGTTGAGCTCCTGTCTCCCCAGAAGTGCAACATTTTCCCCTCCCTCCTGGACTGGCTCCCGGGCCCGCATCATCGAATCTTCCGAAATTTTGCGGAGCTTCGGGTCTTCATCTCTGAGCAAATCCAGCGGCACCAACATACTCGGCAACCTGGGGAGCCCCGCGATTTCATCGATTGCTTCCTCGACCAGATGGATAAGGTGCGGTTCCTTTCTACCCTAAACCCTATCCATGCTGCCCACCAACAGGTGTCCGGCACAGTGGCAGCGCCTGTCTTCTCTGCCCACAGGAACAGCAGGACCCAGAGAGCCATTTCCAGGAGGAAACGTTGGGGACGACGACCCACAACCTTTTTTTTGGCGGCACTGAGACCACGAGCACCACTCTGCGCTATGGGCTTCTCATTCTGCTCAAGTACCAGAGGTGGCAGGTCTGCAAGCTGGAGAGGCCCAGGATGAGGTGCTGGGGTTTGGGGATGGCTGGAGGATTCGGTAAGTGTGTGGCTCACAGTTTCTGCCGGCCCCAGTCAAGGTGCAGGCGGAGCTGGACGCCGTGGTAGGTCGGGCGCGCGCCCCCAGACTGGAGGACCGCGTGCGCCTGCCCTACACCAACGCCGTGCTACACGAGATCCAGCGCTTCATCAGCGTGCTGCCGCTGGGACTGCCGCACGCCCTCACCCGCGATGCCCACCTGCACGGCCACTTTCTGCCCAAGGTGCCTGGAGTCCGAGGATTCCGCTAGGGACCCAGGGACATGAGCGCCTATTGGCTGAGATCAGCCGGAATGGGCGTACGCAGTGCTGATTGACGCACAATCAGTGACCCTGGGAGAAGGCAGGCAGGCCCGCCCACCTCCCGCGGGCATTTAAAAAAGGCCTAAAATGGAAGAGGCGCGCATGGTCGCCAATCCTGCTGTTAACCCTAGTTGTACATACCCCCAGGGTACCTTTGTGATTCCCCTGCTTGTGTCTGCGCACGGGGACCCCACCCAATTAAGGAAACGAACTGCTTCAACCCTACCAACTTCCTGGACGACAAGGGCGAGTTCCAGAGCAATGACGCTTTCATGCCCTTTGCCCCAGGTCCGGGCTAGAGAGGGAGGGGACAAGCCTGGACCGGTTCTGGGGTGCACAGCTGCTTACTCTGCAACCCTGTGTACCCAGGAAAGCGGATGTGCCTGGGCCCAGGCCTGGCCCGCTCTGAAATCCTCCTCTTCTTTACGGCCATCCTACAGAGGTTCTGCCTGCTCCCTGTGGGGAATCCCGCCAACACCGACCTCACCCTGCACTACACTGGCCTGGGCAACGTCCCCCCAGCCTTCCGGCTTTGCCTAGTGGCCCGCTGAGGTCATGCTCCGCCACCCTAGGCACACTGGCACTCAGACCTCCTAACCCTCCTTGGTCAATAAAAGCCCTGAACTGCAGATGGAGGTCTCATTACGGAGAGGAGTCAGATGTGTGCAGCTCTGAGGTAAACTTTTATTTCTTGGCTACAGGACTTCCACACCCATGCTCCTCCAGGCACCTTCTATCCCGCCCAAGGAGTGGCAACCCAATCCACAAGGTGCCATGGCCAATGGGGTTGGGGAGTCACTTCACATTCCAGGCTGCAGGAGTGAGGGGACTTGGGGACTCCCCCCACAAACTTTTGCCAGCAAGAGGCCATGACTCACCCCAACCCCAAATCCTGCATCCTGGAGGGAGGTGACAATGCCTCCTCCCAGCTCTCCACATCCAACAGGGGTGTGACCAGACAGGGCAAGACACAGAACCCCCAGTTTCAGTAAGGGCATCCTTCAAATGCTGGCTCCTGCCCAGGTCACAACCCCAGCCCCCATCATGGGGCAGCAGAGGTCTCTCCTTCTTTGTCCTCATCGATGGACAGAGCCCTCCACGCCAGGCAGGACAGAGGCAAAGTCAGAAGCAGCAGTGATGGCAGGGAAGGAGCAGGCACCAGAGACTGGTGGGCTGCCAGCTCAGGGCCCAGGGCTCTTCTGAAGTCAGGGCAAGTCATCTGTCCACGGGCAAGTCATCTGGCCACTAGGTGGGCGTAGTCTGCTGTGATACGGGTACTTGGACACCTTTCTGTCCTGATGCTGGGGATGAGAAGGGGACAGAAGATAGTGAGTCATCAGGGAAGAGACAAAGGCCAAGGGAAACCTGGGAAGATGGGGAGAGGACCAGGAAGAAAATGGGGCTCATGTTGCAGGTACCAGGAGAGTGGGTGTCTAAGGAAGGTGGGCAAAGATGAGGAAAGATGCGTGGTGGGATTTAATAAAAGACTGAAGAGGTGGGAAGGGGCGGCTTGAGGCCTGGTGGGATACATGGAATAGGAAGGGCTAGGAAGGTGGGACAGGTACCTAGCTGATACTTGTCTTTGGCTGCTGCCCGCTCCTTGGCATCAAAATACCAGACAGTGATGGCGTACCTGGGGACCAGGGAGGTTGGAGATCAGTTTTCTGCAATTCCAGCCACATATCCATAGTGACACTAGAGGCCACCCTTTCGAGCCACCTGGTTCTGTTCCCACCTAGACCCCCTCTCAGCACTTCATCACTCCTAGTCACTCTGAGGGTCTGACAGGACTTTGTTAGCAGAGGGAGCACCTGGGCACATCCCCAGAACTACGGGTCCTACCTGGTAGCATAGGCTGGCTTCACCTCGTGGGGGTTCCGCCGGTCAGACCAGAAAATGAGCAACCGGTCAAAGAGTGGTTCGATGTTGGCTACCACAGGCCGGCCCTCAGGGAAGATCTGCAGCAGGCCGCCATGCACCTGGGGGCGGGCCAGAGGATGAGGCCGGCTGGTCCTGCCTGGAGCCTCTGCCTTGCACTGCCCCCCAGGAGCCCACCAGGGGGCGCAGTGTCAGCAGGCATCACTCCCTCCCACCACTCAGGCTCTCAAAGTGAATGACAACCCAGAGTCTGCATCACCATGGAGATGGGCAGGAAGCTACTAAAGACAGGAAAAGGGGGAGAGTGTTCATTACAAGGCCGGGTGGGGCTGGGCAGACAGCACCATTCCCGGAAAGGGGGGGAGTTCCCACCACAGTCAGCCGGAGAGGAGGTGCCATTTCCCAGGAAGGGCCGGCAAACCGCACCGCCCCCCTGTGGGTTGAGAAAAGAACAGGAAAATGCCAGGATCTGAGCAGGGAGCGGAAAATGGAGTGGATGCACACCGCCCCAGCCCCACCCTCGCCCCACCCCCTACCTTAACGTCCCAGTTCTGATTCAGGTAATAGATACAGGTGATGCAGCGCCCATCGCCGTGGGGATTGTCAACGTGCCTCACGTACCCCAGCCCGTTGCCTGGGTAACACGCCACCATGGCCTGGCAGAGATGGAGGGAGGTGGGTTTACTGCGGCTATGCAGGCACAGTTGAGGGAGCAGCCATTACCTCCTGTCTCGCCCCTCCCAGCCCCTTGTATTTCCCTTGATTCCTTGGCACCCAGACGGGCTCAATAAACAGCTGAGGGCTTGATTTTTTAAGATACCCCAAGCCCACGTCAGACATTTCCGGAAAGTAACCCAATTTACACATTTCCCGCTGTGGAGGGACAGGACCTCACAGCCCTAGACCAGGGGTTCTCACCCTTGCTGCAGAGTAGAATCACCTGGGGAGCTTTGGGACCGGGATGCCCAGGCTACCTCAGAGGTTCTGATGTACTCGGTGCTAAGGTAGGGCCTAGAATTTTTTAACGTCCTCCAGGTAATTCTAATGTGCAGCAGTGTTGGAACTGCTGCCCTTGACACAAAGAATCCTCACTAAATAATCTGTTCCAGACACATCTGAACCAAAACCTGAAACCAAAGTCTGAATAGAAAGTGAGATCTAATTCCAACTCTAGGGATAACTTGCTAGGTAACCCTAGACAGTCCCATCGCCTGAATGGACCTCAACTGCCTCATCTGTAAAATGGGGGTAATAAACATGTTCTCTGTTTACAGCAGTAGCAATTAATCCCTCTGAGAGCGTAACTTTGGAGGTTCCAGATCCCAAAAGACTTAACCAGACTCATTCCAGGCTTTAGTTTCTGTGTGTACAGGTCTGGCTACAGGGTTCTCGTCTCCTTTGCCTGACAGCTGCCACTCCCCTGGCCCAGCCCCCACCATGCTGTGGCCAGGGCCCAGGGGATGTTTGCCACGAGAGAACTAACAGAAAGGTGGCTGTGGAATAAAACAAAAGGCCCAGCCACTTCTGCAGACCCAATTCCCTGGTTCAAGTCTCGGTGCCGATACATGAGCTGTGACATCAGGCAGGTGACTTAACTTCCCTGTCTCAGATTTCTCATCCATGAAATGGAGCAGACAGCTACTTCACAGGTTGTTGTGGAAATTCAACAAGATAACAAACGTCTGGGAAGTCAGCCAGCCCAGTGCCTACCACATGACCAAGAACCAAAGCACAGGCTGAAATGCCATTTAAAACTTCTGCCCAAAGCCACTTGGGGCTCTGGATGAGGAAGGAGGCAAATAGAAGACTGGCACAAGGGCCCTTTCACTTTTCCCCAGTTGGGGACCATCTGTCTTGACCTCTCCACCCCAGGTACAACTGCTGGCTTCCGCTCCCCACCAAGGCTCGGCTACACTATGGACCCCACCCAGCATGGCAGTTACCAAGATCACGATAAACCTTCATGATCAAACAGATCAGTGCTGCCGAAACAGGAGGCTTGCCAAGCACACCTCAGCAGGCTAGGCTGATTCAGTCTCTCATCCTCCTCTCAACATGTTATCCCCAGGGCTCACCCTAGTGCGGATGTTAACCTGCTCTGCATGAAGCACATGCACCTGATCCACCGCAGAACCTGCCCTGGGAGCGAAAGGCCAGGAGGGCTGCCACCATCTCTGGCCTCAGAGCAGTGGAGAAGCTGAAGACTGTCTCTCTGGCAGCACCAGGGTACGGTTAGTGAGAAAGCCCCAGGGAAAACCTTGGCCCCTACCCCCCAAGGTTCAGGGGCAAGAGCCTTCTTTGCACTGCTCACTCCCTGTAGATGGCTCAGCACTCTGAGCAACCACGTCCCTGGGAGGAAAGAATGTGGCCATGGCACAGGAGGCTTGGAACCAGTGAGTCACTGATTAGAGATAGGCAAGGCCTTCTCAGTTAGGAATCCAATTGTGCTGATTCTGCACGAGGATGGGTGAGGGAAGGGGTCCAGGGCTGCACCCTCTTCTTCCATAATCCATCCCACACAGCAACCAGAGACCCTTTTTTTTTTTTTTTTAGCTCTCCATTGCATCCAGAGAAAATACAAAGTCCTGATCACAGTCACCAAGGTCCCCAACCCCATCACTCTGCATCGCATCACAAGGCCTTTGCACCTACCTGGGACACTCTTCCCCCTGACCTGCCCTGTAGTTCAGGACTCAGGTCAAGGGTCAACTTGAGTTCTCTGATTGTCCATTCCACTGTGGACATGAAATCAGCACAGGTGCCTGTTTACCTAGTACTGGTCTGAAAAGCGGATGCATGGAAGTCCCTGGGGGCCAGGCCTGCCTCCCCAGTGCTCCAGGCAGTATCTGCTGACTCAGAACCCCACCCCCTCCACTCCGCCCTGCCCTGTACACTCTCGCACAGGTTCTCCCACCATGCACGTGAAGGCTGGGCACAGAAACAGGAACCTGCCCTTTAAGGCAGCCCCGTTCCACCACATACACACACCTTGGGGGGTGGAAAAATCCTCTGGCCCCAGGGCTCTCCTGTCCCCACAAGGGAAAGCCTCAGCCCTCAGGGACAACAGGAGAGTGACAAGGAAAGTTGCTCTTCCCATCTCAGGGAAGGGGCAGGTGGGATCAGAGCCAGGAGACTAAAGAGTTTAAGGTTATTGATGACAATGTGCCAAGAGCCCACCACCACGACATACATACACATACATATACATACATATACACACACACATCCCTCAGCCAGAAGCCTGTGACAGAGCCAATGACAGGTGGCCCCACCTCCAAGCTGCTCTTAAAAGGGCAAACCAAGCCAGCTGGGCCTTCCCTGGGGTCCCTTCTGGCAGCCCTTCTTGCCAGTGGGAGCCTACTCTGTCCCACCTGCAAGTCAACGGAGCACAGGGACCAGGGAGAGGAGGGAAAGTAGGACAACACGGGAGCTCAACTCAGGAATGACCAAGGAGCAGGTTCCTGCTAGCCCCAGCCCTGGAGATCCATGCCCCCACCGTAACTGCTGCAGCCCACCTCAGCACCCCACAGCCTTACTCCAGAGCCTGGGGAGGGAGTTCAGATGTGGCCCTCTGAAGGTAGGAAGGCTGGAGTTGCTGTCTCACTAGGCAGGGGAGGGTCAGAGAGGGACTCCGGCCAGGCCTGTTCTTACCTCCCCAGGGCAGTAAGGGTCATCTAAGGCTAAAAACGTCCCAACAACTCCCCCATCCCCAATGCCAGTCAGGGACCTGTCCCCAACCACATCCAAGGTGGGAGCCACCAAAGGAGGCACTGAAGGAGAAAAGATCTGCTCCTCTACCCTTCCCTCCCCAAACTGTCACAGACTGGCAGGGAATTTAACTTGGTTTCCCTATTCTGTGGACCAGCAAACTGAGGCTCAGAGCAGCATCCCACCCTTGGCCACCCCTGACAAGGACAGCCAACCCAGGGGTGAAGATGCTGAGCTAGGGAGGCTACAATGGCCTTGTCTGCACAGGAGCCAAGCCCAGGAAGGGGCCGGCTCTGGCTCCAGCTATCAAGTAACGGGAGGGAGAGGGAAGTAGAACAAGTTCCAGCTGGGGTGGGGAGGAAACAGGCCTCAGCCCCGGGGGAGCCCTGGTCCCTGAGCCAGTTCCAGCCTGAGAGGAAAGCCACAGAGGCAGAACCCAAGATGGGATCTGAGAGAGGAGGAGGGGACATCAGGAGCTCAGCTTCACGCCTACAGGGCAGAACACAGCCCGTGCCATCAGCCAGGCACCACTGGTGTGGAGCAGGAGGCACTCCCTACAGGGCCTTCTCCAAAGGACTTCATGCCCTGGACTCAAGACCAGGACCCTCACACTCTTCCATGGAGAGAATTATCATGTCAGCAAGCAGGAAAGGACCTAGGGACCACTGTCTTACGCAGAGCTCTTGACTCCAGGTTCCTGAATGGGCAGCTGGAGGACCACGAGGCCCTGAAAACTGCCTGTAAGCTCCAATCAAACGAGCATTTTTCTTAAGAGAGAGTCTGTAGCCTCTGAAAGAGTCTCAAGAAAACCCCAAAAAAGGCTCCAAAAAAAGATTGAGAACTACCACCCCAAAGCAAAAAAAGGAAAAAGGGACCAAGGACAGATACATAAAGGCAGAGGGTCAACGGAAAAGAGACAGGGATGAAGTGACAAAAAGCAGAGAAGGGATAGAGGACAGGGACTAGGGCAGGGTGGGAAAGATGGGGACAAGAGCTCCACCGAGCCAGGCAAGCATGCAGCCACCCAGAGCCATCCCAGGAAGCTGTCCTCAATGCAGATGCCACAGTAGGCACACAGGGCACGATGAAGACCAGGGCCAGGTGTCCAGCACAGCTGGCAGCAACCCTTCCCTCAGCCTGGGGGCCTACTCATCACTGCCACCCTCGCCTCCCGGTTCTCCTGCCTGGGAGACAACATAGACTAGACAGACCAGCACACAGGGATGAATGGATGGATGGACGGACAGGGAAAGGGAACAGAGGCAGAAATGTGTGCCTGTCTATGCTGATCGTTCTTGGACTGGGGCCCATAAACAAACCATCAAGGGACTGTGAACCCCACCATGGCTCACACACACGTGTGGGGCTGTGAATGTCGGCGGCTCTCATCAGGTTCTAGGGGATTCCTGGCAAGGTCAAGAACCACTGTGGCTCCATGGTTTACAGGTGCACAAACTAAGGCCCACAGGGCGGCCATAGAGCCTGAGTCCCCAGAAGTGAGTACTACCCCTCCACTGGAGCTGCCTAAACCCTTTTGTGACCCCAGAAGCCTGTCTCCAAACCCACTCGTGCCCAGAGCACTACACATCCCACAGACAAGGTGCGGTGAAGCCCCTCCACAGAAGACCCCCACCCAGCCTTACCTTGGTGCGCCCGTTGATGACGTAGCTGCCCAGCCGCCCAGCGCAGTGGCGGATTACAGAGTCCACGTGGGCCATGAGGGCACCTATGCTTCGGCAGCCAGGCTCGTGGCCTTCCACCCAGGCAATCTGGTCCCCACGGATGCTGCGCGGCGGGATAGCCCGCTGGCTCACTAGCTGCCCATCACGCAGGCGCCCACCCCGCTTCAGGGCCTCCACCTCTGCCAGTACGCGGCCACCCAGCGCAGCCCCCAAGAAGCTGTCCTTGACGCAGATGCCGTAGTACCGCATGCAGGGCACGATATAGTCCAGGGCCAGGCGCTCAGGCGCAGAGGGCGGCGCCTCCTCTATCAGCCCAGCACTCGCCTCACCACTGCCCCTGCTGCAGCCACAGCCCATGCCACCCTCCCCCTCTGCCTCCTGGTTCTCTTGCCTGGCCCAGGGACGCTTGCCGGGTGAAGGGGCATCCCCACCATCCTCGGCCCATTTCCGTTTTGGGGCCTCAGGCCGGGCACCCTGGGCTGCCAATCGCTGGCACCCCTTGGTTACCAGCGCTGCAGCGCCTTCACTCTGCAGCGGCCGCAGCTCACCGCCATCCTGCCCACCAAAGCCCTCCCGCAGGGGGCTGACAGTGGTAGAGGAGGTTGTGGCTCTGGGGGTCCCGCTCCCTGCTGAGGCCTCACCAGGCGCTCCTGGACAGTGGTAGGAGGGTAGCAGGGGACAGGGCAGGTAACTCTCCACCCCCATCCTGGCCCGGCCAGGCTCCAAGGGCTCTGACACAGACCCTGATAACTGAGGGAGAGGCTGACTCAGGGGCTGCGGCTGGCACGGGCTGTCCATGGCAGCAGCGTCTTCATCCCCCGGGCATGGAGGGCACCGCCCGGGCCCATGGTGCCACCCTCCTCCACCTCCTCCACTTGATGCAGCTCGGGGCCACTGGGCCTGGTGTGGGGCAGGGTGAAGCAGGGCAGGCAGTAGGGGCTCTTCTCGTGCCCTGAAGGTGCTTGCTGGTCCCCAAGTCCTCTGCTGTCCCTAGGGGCTTAGGAAGGGACCCTTCAGGGTGGCTGGAGGGAGAAAGAGAAAAAAGGATGTAAGAGGAGCTAGAGGCAGGCTGGGAGAACGGTGGGGGAAGGTATGGGCAGTAGGGAGGAAGATGACAGGGGCAGACTTGGCAACAGAGACCCCCCACAACCTGAGGCCAAGTGGAGGGGAGGAGCCTGAGACTTCGCTGGGGGCGAAATCGCTGACAGACAAGGGGCAGCGAGGGGGAGGAGCTGGAGCAGAGAGGCTGGGTGGAAAACACAAAGACAGAGAACTGTGGTTGGGGCTGTGGGACGGAGTACCCACAGTCACAGGGAGGACGCCTCAAGTAGAAAAGGAATGGTGGAGGGGTGGGGAGTAGGAGGGCTGGAAACAGTCAGGAGGGACCTGCCTGGGTGTTCCAGAGAGACACACAGAAATGTGGGGGATCCACAGAGTCAGAGTTAGGAAGGTCAACAGAGGAAACTGGGGGGCCCAGAGACAGAAAAACAGACCGGAGGGAAGCTGGGAGGGAGGGCCTGAGAGGGCCAGAGAGCACGGGGTGGTGGGGTCGCCCTGAGCCCAACAGGAGGAGGCCTGCTGGGGGCGGACACACACCCGGACGGGAGGTCCTGAAACAGAGGACCTCGGGAAACGAAGGAAGGAAGCCTCCGGAAAAGGGTCCACAACGACAGAGGAAAGGGCGGAGGGTTCACGCACTCGAGGACAGGACGAGGGAAAAAAGGCGCTCCCTTCCCAAGCCCCTTCGGTGTGGGAGGCCCCCTCTGGGCTAGCAGGCGACGCAGGCAGGGCCGAGGGGCTCGGACCCTGTGCCCCCTGCCTTCGGCCTCGGCGCCGCGCGCGCTCCCCGCCCCCACCCCAACCCCCCAACCCTTCCAACGGCCGGCACCCGACGTGCCCGGCGCGCGTTCCCTCCCCCACGCCCCACCCCCACCCTCCGTCCCCGGGGTCGCCACGGCCTTCCACGGCCTGCCCCGGTGCACACCCCCACACCCCGCCCGGTCTGCGCCTGCGCCCCGGCTGGGGCTTCTTCTCCCCCTTACTCCCTTCTCCCCCTGCGACCCCCTCACCGAGCTTTTTCCTCCGGCCCCGGCGCCGCCGTTTGTGCCAGCCGCCCTGCGCCTCACAGCGCGCCATACCCCGCCCCCACCTCCCGTGACGCCCCGCCCCCGCCTCGCCCGCTGGGCACGTGACCGCGCCGGGCCGAGGAGAAGGCGTATGCGCAGGCGCGAGGCGCACGGGGCGGGGCGAAGAGGTTCCGAACTCCCCTCTCCAGAGAGGAGACGTGGGTCCGTTGCCGACGCGAGGCTCATTTGTATTCTCCACTCCGCCCCTTCTGCGCTGGAGGAGGAGCGCAGTGAAATGGGCTGGATCAGGGGCGGGGCGTTCCTGTGCGACTTAGACGTAGCCGAGTGGGCGTGGCATGCAAATGACATGACTTACATGGACAGGCCCACCCCCTCGAGCCGAGAACGCTGCGGAGTGACGAGTAGCGGGGCTGGGGAGTGGCATGCAAGGGATTTCATTTACATGGGCGGCCCAGGAACGGGGGCGAGAAGCTGAGAAATGGCTACGCAGTTAGTTGGGAAATGTATGCAAATTATCACGTCAGCAAGTAATTTACATAAGTACTTGTTATAACGGAGGAAAAAGAGTGCGGGGCGTCCTTGAGAAAAGGGAAAGCGGACTAGAAGGGAGGTGCGAATGTATCATATTTGCATGAACCGCTCCGCCCTGCCCCCTCAGGACAATTGGGGAAGTCAGAATAAAGAACCAGAGAAAGCTCCGTATAGAAGACATTGGCGTGACAAGCCCCGTCTCATTATGAATATTTTAGGCCACCCTGGCTGGGAGGACAATGCAAATAAGGTCATTTTGAATTCCCCTATCCCCTCCTTTATCGCTCAGGGGGAAGGGGATGGGGTTCAAGACCTCTAGCGAAGTTGGCAGTTGGGAGTGTCCCCAGAGCTACACCAGTCCCTGGCTGGCCACATGGGGGTAGGGTGGTCCACCTGGGCTCAAGGAGATGCACACCGGTATCAGGTATGCACATGGGTCGAGCTGTACAAAGGGCAACAGTTTTCAGGGGCACACACAGGGTTCACGGTCACACACAGGAACCAAAACACACACAGACCTCATGGTCACACATACAGGCACACACAGAATGGTAAGTCACCGCCTGCGACTTTCAGGCTTCCGACATGTATTGGTAAAACCAGGCACAGACCCAGAGGCCACCCATGGGGGCACATACCCATTCCCTGGCCTTGGATCCCAAACAATACCTCTCACCAACCTAATCACCAAGGACACAGAGTAGTTACATGTTACAGTATCACACACAAGCAGCACATATTCCTATGGACACTGTCCCACACACAGGTATTGGAAACACTCTTTCACACACTTCACAAACCAAGGGACATCAGTATTACACAGTGAGCCTTGAGCATGCATTGTCACAAAATGTCCACATGGTGACAAACTCTGTCCCTCCACAGTGGGGGCACCTGAGTCCTGGCGTACTCACAGTATACCCCACACCATGTCCAACCCAGAAACAAGTCTCCCAAACACCACGACACATGATTTTTCCATCAGGGACCTCTATTTGTCCCATCCCAAAATGATGGAGGCCAAGGCACAGGTGTAAACAATGCTTTATGGGCGAGGGCAGGGACAGGGCGGGCCTCCAGGTAATAAATAACACGTACTGGCAACAGCAGGGCCAGGCGGGGAGCTGGGGCCAAATGACCCTGGTCTTAGGCTTTGGGAGCTCTTGGGGTGTGGTTAAGGGTTCAGGGGGGACAGAGGTTAGCCAAGACAGAGGAAGCAGCAGCAGGTATGGGTTCCCCCTTCCCCCATGGCTCAGTCTTGCCCCAAAGCCAGGCCCCACCAGGCCAGGGAAGGGGGACAGGTGGCGGGGCAGCTTCTCCGGGGCCAGGGCAGGTTGGGACACGGCTTCCCAGGGCCTGGTCTGGGCCCTAGCCGGACGGGCAGGGCTGGTCCTGGAGAACACGTGAGCTGAAAAAGAAGGGCGTGGTGACCTGGAGGGACCCCAGGTCTGTTCAGCTGGTGTCTTGGTCTCATTTTTGGGTATCTTCCTGCCCTCTGATCTGGGTGTGTCCATCGGTCCATACTCTTCTGTTTGTCTCAGAGTTTCTTCACTGTCTGTCTAAGTTTGTTTCTCCTCTGTAGGTAATTTTGGGGTCTCTCTCTCAGTACCTGCAACTCCTTGTTTGTTTTCCTCAGAGGGCCATCTGAGTCTATATAGGGACATTTTAATGTCTAAATATGATGTCCCTACCTTTGTATCTCTGTGTCCCTCTATGTTCCCAGATCACCCTGGCTCTAAGTCTCGTTCTAGTGTTTTCCAAGCTGGGGAGACACATTAGGTTAATGGTTCTCAGTTCTCACTTTGGCTGCATATAGCATTACCCGGGAGCTTCTAGAAATCCTGAAATAACTTCAGAATCTCTGGGGCGAGGCCTGGGCATCAGTATCTTTTAAAGTTCTCCAGTGATTCCAATGTGCAGCACTGCATTTGTGAGTGGGAAAATCAGTTTGGTGGGCCTTGACCAATTTTTTATTCAAATAGAATAAGACAGAACAGAAAATATCAGCATTTATCATATATAATAAGAACACTGTATTGGTCCACAGAGACAGAAAGCAAATCGGTGGTTGCCAGGGCCTGAGGGGGGAATGGGGAGTGACTATTTAATGGGTATGGGGGTTTCTTTTTAGGGTAATGAAATGTTCAGGAACTAGATAGAGGTGGTAGTTGGACAGCCTTGTGAATGTACTGAACGCCACTGAACTGCACACTTTGAAATGGCTAAATTTGTGTTATGTGAATTTCACCACAATTAAAAAAAAGAATATTAGTGGTAGGAAAACGTGTTTGAGTTTTATATGTGGGTGTGACTGTATAAGACCAACATATAAAATATATTTCCTCCTACAGTTTGATGTCAGCAAAGTTTGAAAAAGCACTGTCTTCTGACCTTTGACCCACTGAGGGCAAACCCTAAAACACATTCTATCTACTAAGCCCTAAAGTGACGAGGACACACCCACCCACTTCTGCACCGCCCAGAGTCTTTCAGATGGACAAGAAGCAGCTTGATGGCTCACGCCTATAATCCCAGCACTCTGGGAGGCCAAGGCGGGAGGATCACTTGAAGCCAGGAGTTCAAGACCAGCCTGGGCAACATAGCAAGACCCTGTCTCTACAAAATAAAAAAAATAAAAATAAAAATAAAACTTCTCAGGCCGGGCGCGGTGGCTCACGCCTGTAATCCTAGCACTCTGGGAGGCCGAGGTGGGCGGATCGTTCTGAGCTCAGGAGTTCGAGACCAGCCTGAGCAAGAGCGAGACCCCATCTCTACCAAAAATAGAAAGAAATTAA
>CAUYSK010088126.1:0-13850 GCA_963575035.1 Avahi laniger | reverse complement strand
AAATATATAGAAAAAATTAGACGGGCATGGTGGCACATGCCTGTAGTCCCAGCTACTCGGGAGGCTGAGGCAGGAGGATCGCTTGAGCCCAGGAGTCTGAGGTTGCTGTGAGCTAGGCTGACGCCACGGCACTCACTCTAGTCCGGGCAACACAGTGAGACTCTGTCTCAAAAAAAAAAAAAAAAATAACGTAAAATAACTTGTCAAATAGCTGCCATCATCATGACATATAGATAAATGGAACTAAATACAGAGATTAGAATGAGACCAACACGTACGTGGCCAATTGATTTTTTACATAGATGCCAGGCACTTCCATGGAGGAAAAATAGTCTTTCAAGAAATTATGCTGAAATGACCGGTCACCTATAAGCAAAAACCTGAACTTTGATTCATACCTCCCACCATACACAAAAATTAATCCCAAATGGATCCAGCAATCCCACTCCTAAATATCTACCCAAGAAAAATGAAAACGTGTCCAGAAGACACCTGCACACGGATTTGCACGTCAGCTTTACTCCTAGACACTGACCCCGGACACGACGGGAGGATGGAGAGTGGGCTGTGAAATGTGCCAGGGAGGACTGCCCAGCCATCGGAAGGAGCGAACTGGTTAATGCACACAACACTGTGGATAGACCTGAAACGTCGTCATGCCAAATGCAAGAAGCTAAACCCCAAGGAGGACACATGCAGGATTCCCTCCACATGAAATTCTAGAACAGGCAAGAACAAATCTACGGTGACGGAAAGCGGATCAGCGGTCACCTGCGGCCAAGGTCGGGAGGACTGCAAAGAGGCACGAGGAAATTTGGGGATTACGGGAAATGCTCTGTATCCCGACAGTGATTTTGACCTTTATCAAGCTCACGAGCTTCCACTTACAATGGAAGCCCTTTCTTGGCTGTAGGTTATACTTCGGTAAGGCTGATCCCCAGGAAAGGAAAGGGAATGGCTATGGCCGAGCAGCACCAAGTGCCAGGCACCGCGCAAGGTGATCGCAAATCCATCGTCCCAGATGCCGCCAACGTCTTCTGACAGCCGGGAACACTGAGGTGCGCGGACGCGCCGAGGGACTCGCCGGAGACTGCGCAGAAGCCTCCTCACGTGGGGAGCAGGGGCAGGGAAGAGAAGCTGGATTTTAGACCCTTGTGTTCACTTCCACCCCAGATGCACACGCAGGAGTGACGTATTATCATCCCCCGACACTGTGCATGTCCAGACAATGACACCGACAAGGCAGAGGGGCGAGGCTGAGGTCGTCGGCAGGGTACCAGGCAAGTGGAGCACCACTTTTCCTACAAAACCTGGGGGCACGTGCTGCTGCTCTGGGACTCAGTTTCCCCATCTCTAAAATGGCCTTCTCCATCTGGATCTTCCGTCCTTACTTGGGCCCTGTTCTCCTCCCCCTTTGCTCTACCCTGGCGGCGTCACCACTGCCTCATCTGCCGCTGGGTTACAGGCGAAAGAGGAGGAAGGGGGAGAAGGAAGAATCCCCTCTATCCTGTGTTTCTCAGTGCCTGGGTGCAAGCCTGGGGCTGACAGCAAGAAGATGTGACAGGGCCTGGCCCAGGGTGCTGACTGGTGACTGTGACTGTGGGTCATTAAAGGCACTAGGGCTGGATGCTTTTTGGCAAGGCAGGAACAAGAGCAGGTGCTCTCAGGGCCTGGGGGACCATCAAGATCTTCTAATTGAGGCCCCAACTCATGCTGAATTCTCTTTGATAACATGCCAGACAAGCCTCTGCTTGATTACCTCTAGTGACAGGGAGTTCACTCCCTCTTGAAGCAGCCTGTTCCATGTGGGATAGATCCAATGAATAAATAGGTCTTCCTTGCTGTATCTGTCAGGGTCCCAGTGGAAACAGGTAGTCTCTGAGGAGACCTTAACAGAAAAACTATTTGCAAGGGTGCAGGAGAGTGTGTGTGCACTGAAAGGACAGGGGATGCCTGAGCCAGCACCATGGAGAAAAACAGATGGAGAGATTTACGGTTTCTGCACAGACAGTGGGAAGCCTCGAGAGGTTTCCCATGGAGGGATTGCTGCAGTGGAGTCTGTGTTTGATTAAGATCAATCGTATAAGAAGAGCCTGTGGGGGCAGGGATGGGGGCAGAGGAGGTGAGGCTAGAGGCTGCGGGGCAGCTCAGATGAGAACCGGCATGGGAAGGACTGTGAGTGTGCTGTGGATGAGGAGGAGAGGATGGGCGTGAGAGCTTCAGAGGAGCCAGAGGAATTTGGTGAGAGATCACTTATGTGGGGGTGCAGAGGGATGGGGGGCGCTGCAGCCGGTGGGAAGAAGGCAGGAGCCAGACTGGAATACGATTTGGAAGAGGGAAGTGACCTTTCTGGAGGAGAGCTGGGGGGATGCTAAGGAGGACCCTCTCATAGTCCAAGCCTCTCATCCCCGACCCCCACCTCCAACACCGGACCCAGGAAGCTGTGCCTTGGGACGTTAACCCAGTGGTGGACTGGAGCCTGCTTACACCTGCTCACAAGAACCAATTATGGGTCGGGCGTGGTGGCTCATGCCTGTAATCCCAGGACGTTGGGAGGCCAAGGAGAGAGGATTGCTTGAGGCCAGGCGTTCGAGACCAGCCTGAGCAGGAGCGAGACCCTGTCTCTACAAAAAATAGAAAAATTAGCCAGGCATGGTGGTGCGTGCCTGTCGTCCCAGCTACTCGGGAAGCTGAGGTGGGAGGATTACTTGAGCCCAGGAGTTTGAGGTTGCAGTGATCTATGATGACGCTACTGCACTCTAGCCTCGGTGACAGAGTGAGACTCTGTTGGGAAAAAAAGGGAAAAAAAAGGAACCAATTATGCACATCTCTTCTCCATGCCATGCTCAGTGACGTCACATCGGTAGCTTGAAATCAGCCGTGGTGGAAGTATTTACACCATGGAAATTGGCAGACACTGCAGACCAGGGCATTTCCATCACTACCACCAGCACCTCCGATTGCCGGGTGCTAAGCAATTATCAGTACACCACGGAGCCAGAGAGCAGGAGCAGCTGTGAGTGCCTCCCGCCACTAGGTCATTTGCTAGGCAAACATCTACCCAACCGAGGCCAGGCAGAGGGGCACCAGCTGCCTACCAGGAACAAACAATTTCAGGGTACACTGGTTCGTATGTTGGGAGCCATCCCAGCTGCAGAGAGGGAGCAGGTTTTTCTGGAACCTGCTCGGGCTCCCCTAGTCCCCAGCGCATTCTCACACAGCCTTTGGAGAGCTGGAAGAAGTTGGGGGGTGGGCAATATGTCCCAACGTTCAATCTGGAATTCCTTCGATGGTCGCCCCTTCCCTGAGGGAGCCATGTCTCTAGGTAAACTGAGGCAGGGGCACGAGGTAATAGTCTGAGGAATTTGTCAGGTTTGGGAGGCTGGCTCAGGTCTCTCCACCTTCCTGCCATTCTCAAGGCCTCTTCCACATGGAGAAGGAGAAGTGAGTGAGAAAGAGAGAGCAGAGAGTTGAACCCCCCCAGCAGACCTCCTGAAGGGCCCTGCCCCACTCCACCCGCTGCTGTGGGCTGAGGCCCGAGATCTCCCTGCAGGCAGCTTAGTCTTTGTGAGAAGGAGGCTGAAGGGGCCAGTTCTTCTGGGTGGGGTGGGGTGGGGGCGTTGGTGGAGGGGCAGAGGCTGGGCCCCCTCCCAGCTGCCCCCCTCCTGCAGCCCCTGCCCCTGCCTCCCTGCGAGGAGGGCCCAGGATGACTCTGGGGTGATGCATGGGTGGAGGCCGTGCGGAGCCCAGAGCGCCAGGCAGGGTGAGGGGAATTAGTGGGCGCCCCTCTATTCAGCACGCAATCCCGCAGACTCGCGATTTATTACCGGTGCCATTATTAATGACACTAATAATGATGCTGGCAATGCCATCGCTGCGGGTACCACGTTTTTGTTTTCATTCAAAACACACTCCCTCCAGGATCTTCATTCCCCTTTGTGAGCGTGACATCTAACATCCCGATGTGCAAATGGGTAAACCGAGGCAGAGAGCTGCTGTGTCCGATTAGCCACAGTCAGTCACTGAGTGACGGGAGGGCAGCTCTGCCGGTTCCAAGTCCCAGGGATTTTAGCCCCAGACCAGGCTTCCTGCGTTCACCCCGTCACCTACGATCCTAGTCTACCTGTGTGTCCCACCAGTGTCTGGCCTTAGCCTAAGGACCCCTGGACTGGGCAGCTGACAGTTTGGGGTTGAAGCCACCTTCCCTGTCTGTGGGTGTGTGGCCTTGGGTGAGTTGTGCTGTCCCTGCCTCAGTTTACCCATCCACCACATTGGGGTGTCTATTATCCTGGTACGATGGTGAGGGTTGGGACACTGTCCGGGCTCCTGTGCTGCACCCAAGTGTCCTCCCTCAGGTGAGAACTCAGCAGGTCGGGGCCCAGGATTTTTTTCTGCTTAGGCTGGGCTGGGAAGTCCCCTGAGGCCTTCAGCTCGGATTTTCCCAGAACTGCCCTTTGTGCGTGTGAGCAGGAGCAGCAAGTGCGTGTGCATATGTGTGCGCACGTGTGTGTGCTGTCTGGCGAGGCCAGCGGTGACGTCTCATTCTACACGAAGGGTCTCCAGGCGACAGGCAGCAGCATGAAGGGCCCTATGGGGAACCCTGGCCTGTCCCCCACCTCCTGCCCCTGCCACACGCTGAATGAGGAGAAAACCAAGGACTGCCCCTCTGCTCTGCACTCTCCCGGGGAGGGGGAGCCCTGCCCTCCACTAGGCATTTGCAGAGCTCCGCTCACCTGAGTGAGCGAGAGCCACAGAGCTGGGTTCCCTGCTTCTGCTCCCTGAGCCTGTCTCCACCCCTGCTCTACCCAGAGCGCTGTGGCCGGTCGGGGCGCGCATCCCTGCCTGCAGCCCTCCGTGGCTGCCTTCTTGCCTGGAGGGGCCCCGCAGCCTCTCTGCTCCTCTGCGCCTGCTCTCCCCTCATGGGCTGTGCACCAGCCGCCGTGGCTCTGGAGGTCCTCCCCGGTCCCATCCTCCCTCCTGCCACTGGGCCTCTCACACGCTGCTCCCTCTGCCTCGAACGCCTTTCCCCTCTCCCCAGATTTCATCCGTCCACTCATTATCCTTTATATCTCATCACTAATGTCACTTGTTTTGGGAAACTTTTCCTGGACTCCCCCTCCCCAGAGGGGATCATTTTCTACTTCCCGTTTCACATTCTGTTAGCCCTTGTCGTCTTTAGGGCCGTGTGTGGATTTGTACGCAGCCATTCATTTATTTAGTGACGGCTGCTCTAATGCCCGCCTCCCTCAGAGTGTAGGCTTGGTGACAGTTCACAGTCCCTGTCCACGCTGAGCGAATGCCCAGCATTTAGCACCGTGCCTCGCACACAGCAGGTACTCACTCGGTCAGCCAATGCGTGAGTCAGCGAACGAGTGTGGTGCAGATGCTTGGAAACGAAAGCACGATGAGGAAATAGCACCAAAGTCCCACTTACCAGAACCAGAAAATCACACCTGGTGACACCTGGTTCCACCCCTTACCTGGGGCGGGATTCCTGTTCATGGGAGCCAATCTCTGCTTACATGCTCCCAACGACAGGAGTTTTACTCCCTTAAAGGGCAACACAGGAAGCCCATGTGGTCCTTATGTGGTTTCAGACATCGGTCTGTGAAGTGCAAATGTCCCTAAAGCCTCTCCTGTCCCTGTGTTGCATCACTGGGACCTGCAGTCCAGGAAGTCTGTGCAGCAGACCCTGACCGCCCAGGCAGAGCAAGACTCCACCAGTCATCTCCAAGCTCAGCGTGGCTCAGGCTGCAGGGCCCCACCCAGACTCGCTCTCCCATCCATGCCTCTTCCTAACCTAACCCTGTGAACTTTCAGGGGTGGCCCAGGCCCCACTTCCTCCAGGGAGCCCGCTGGGCTTATTCCTTCTTCTGAACTGCTGCAACCTGAGCAGTGTGAGCCTCTCCCTGAGCCCTGTGAGAATGTGGGAAGCAAAAGGAAAAGTCGGGCCCAGATTATTTAAGCCCTCCTTTGATACATGAATTTACAGAGGACCAGAGTGGGAGGTGACCTGCCAAAGTCACATATGACTGATTACCTGCTGATTGGGGACAATGATGCAATTTTTAAAATTTGGGGTTATTTAAAAATTTTTTACCATCTTGGAGAACAAGGGGAAATGAACAGCCTCAGGAAATGTGGTAATAGACATCAGAAATCTTTTTTAAAAGAATGTATCCTTTTGACCCTCAGGATGCAATTTGAAATGGGCGCAAAGATTTATGTCTAAGGATGCTCATCACAGTCTTGTTTACGAGGGCGAAGAACTGAAAATAGCTCACAGGTCCAACACAGAGATTGGCTAAATAAATTATGGGGCATCCATGTGATGGAATACCATACAGCCATTAAAAATGATGGCCCAGTAAAAGAATATTTAACGATCTGGTGAAATGTTCACAAGATATTGTTAAGGAAAAAAAAAAAGCAGGTTGCAAAACAGCATGTTCCGTCATGCCTCCGCCTTTGCTAAAACAATTATTAAAAAAGAAAGCCCAGGGCCCCAGAAGTTATTTATGATATTGTTTCGCTGCCTCCAAGACTTCAGCCTCATTAAGTCCTGTTTCAGCGTGGCTCAGCAGAAAGCATGAGAATTTAATGTATTCTCAGTCTGGGCTGTGCCGCTCATTACCTGGGTGACCTTGGAGCTCTAGGCCTCATTTTCCCTCATCTGTAAAATGGAAATAAAAGTCCTCCATTGGAATGATGTTGAAAGATATCAAATGTTGAACAAATGATGTTCAAAGATAGCGTATGTGTGAAAGGTTGCAGTAAACCGTACAAAGCCATACAGATATTGAGAATAATGGGTATATTATTCCCTAATTACACAAGGACTCCATGAGGGTCCTATGAGATGTGATATTCCTCCCTGTCACTCTACAGCCAGTGCAGTGCCTTACACATCACTGTGCACAGGAATGCGGGTGGACATCCCTGCCTGCCCCAGGCTGGGCTCCGCGTCACCTACGGGTTGAGAGAGAATGCGGCTGTAGGTGCTACTGAGGCAGGGGGCTGTCCGGGGCACTTTCCCAGCCCTTGCAGGACCAGGGGAGTGGCCGCTGCCAGGTGCAGAGGGCACACCAGGAGTGGCTCCAAGGCCAAGGCCCAGCTAGGAGGCCACAGGCCCTCAGCACACGGTACTGACTCTGGCACCCTTCTCTGACTCCTTAGAGTGTTGCAGGGCTGCAGGGGGCACCTGCCCACCCGCCGTGCAGCATGGGCCAGCCGCACCTCCCCTCTGTCTTGCTGTGTCCTGGTCGTTCTGGTTGGATCAGCTTCCTCCACTGCCTCCCAGGTCTCTCCTGGCAGGGCTGGGGGAATGTCACCCACTCTACGAGGGAGGGAAGCCAGCCCCATACAGGGGAGGTGAGGTGACCTGCTCTGAATCATGCAGTCACCAAATCAGGGTGAGACCCCTGGCCTGGCTCTTCCCACTGGCCCTCCCCACCCACCAGCTGCTCAGCAGAGGGAGGGGCTTCTGACAACTGGGTCAGAAACTTGGGGTTTGGGGGCATTCATGTTTCTTTATATTATTCATTCTCTTTCTACACACGGTGGGTGGGCATGCTTTCACTCTGTGCCAGCAACAGGCTGGAGAGAGGCTGGAATTTTTGGTGGGGAGAGGGTAGAGGAAGGGTAAGAAAATCTTTCAGGTACAAGGGAAGAAATAATAAAAGGCCCAGTGTGGGGGAAAGAAGCTGTAGAAGGTGCTGTCGGGCCGGCTCAGGACCCCTTTGCTGGAAGATGGGCCTGTTCCCCAGCTGCTGCTTGTGACCAAGGCTTAAAATTTCAGGGACATCCCTGGGGCCAGAGCTACTGTCCCCAGAGAGCCAGGAAGGCGAAGCCCCATCTCCTCTCAGCACCTTCTACCAGTGACTTGCGAGGGGGCGGTGGGGAGGCAGAAGCCTGGCCCTTGCCTCAGACGGGACACCTTTGCTGTGCCACGATTTACCCTCCAGAGCCTCCGGGTGACTCAGGTCAAGGCCAGACCTTCCCGGAGACCTCCCTCCCCTTCCTCTCCCATCCCTTCTCTCCTCTGAGGGTTTCCGGAAGAAGCACTCCTGCGGGAGATCTCGTGCCCCTAACCCCTGCCTCCGGCTCTGCTTTGAGGGAACATGTCATGATGGGGAACCCGACATGCTTTCTCTAAATGTATATAACAGGCATAAACGCTACACGCAGAGGCTCTGCCCTTAAGTAGAACAGCTTCTAAGCGTGTTATTTCTAGAGAGAGAAAATAACTCGAACCTACCAGAAAGCCTACTGAAGCCTGAACTGAAAGTGAAATCTAGACGTTCTCTGGTTGCACAGGCCTGGCCAGGGCTAACACACATTCACGACAGATACACACAGCGACACGGCTTGGGTCTGGAGGTGTGTGTGTTGCACACGGAGAGAACGCGAGCTAGACTCTGGCATGGCATGTTCCAGGTGGGACCTACTGGACTCCAGCCTGTGCCACGGGGAGTGCTGGCCAAGCCTGCACCCAGCTGGCACCCAGGGGGTCCTTTCCAGGTCTGCTCCTAGAACGCACGGGGAATCCCGTGGATTCACAGAGAATGGCTGGTGGGCCAGGCAGCACGAGTGGAACGTATTTGGCCCAATCCTTCCCATCGCCTTTCAAACCCCAGCCTCTTCCAGAAAGCACGCAGGCAGTGCTGCGTCCCCTGGGCCTCTCCAGCCCTGACTGTCAGCAGGCTTCGGCTGGCTCCGCTACAAGCAGCTGGAAAGAGAGGTGCCTAGAGACTGGGAAACTTTTTGCACCCACCTGCATGCACAGGATGGGCACACAGTAAAACATAGACGCAATAGGAATGCACACCTCCCAGGTGGGCCGACTTGGGCCATCGGACATCAGATATCCCCTGAATTCCTAATCATCCTTCCGTTCACAGTGTAGACACTGTCCCATGCCAGTCAGCATCTTGTGACCTCATGTCCAGGGTCTGTTGCTCTGCGGCCGGAACTCTGTTCGACCTGTTCTCTGCTCTATCCTGGTGCCCAGGGCAGAGCCTGGTACACAGAGGTTGCTCAACAAATGCTTGTGGAATGAAAGAGTATCCCAAGAAGTGGCCCACACCCAAGCAAGGGTGTGGGTCACGCCGCATGCAGACAGGCCCTGTGTCCCCTTCACATGCACCGGGTCAACCGCGTGCAGTGAGAAGAAGCCCCAAAGTGAACCTGTCCTCAGCACAGCCAGGATCTCAGGGTGGCAAGGGACGGAGGCTGGCCTGGGCTGCCCTAAGGGATGAGGTTTATTTGAGGATGTCACGGAGGGCGGCCAGGATTCCACCCGAACAAGCTCAATACCAGCAGCTGTCACTGACTGTGGTCACCCACGGTGCAGCAGGCACCTGGGTACACATTTTAGATGCACAAGTTTACATTTGCAAAGAAGAGAGGGAGCCTGTAATGTTCAACATCCAGCCCCCCCTTGTGCACCAGCCCATGCTTCCTGTGTCAAGTCTTTGGGGAAGGGCCACTCCAGGCACTCACTGTCAGGCACTAAGAGGGGCCAACCATTCCTCGTCCCAGCCTGGGGACAATCAGGAGGTGAGCCGAGATTAGACACCCTCTCGGGACTTTGGATCCCAGGGGGTGACACTGGCATAGACAGAGTGGGGAACAGTGACATCACTGCAGCACTGGGGGCTCCATGAGTTGAGCTGCTCTTAGTGCCATGAGCCATGGCAGACCACAGGGGTCTAGGAGGTTGTCAGCCCCAAGCAGTGGGGGGCCTGGGCCTCTGTCACCCCTCGAGCAAGAGTTTGAGGATGCCGACTCAGCTGCGCCGCTCTCTGTCTGGCGAGTCGCTTTGCTCCCTGTGTCCAGGCGATTGTGGCCCTGCAGCGACTGGGGAGCAGAGTCATGGGACACCAGATGCGGCCTCCCCTGCCCACGGGACAGGCCAGGCAGGGCTGGGGTGGGGAAGGTGACATGGACGATTCAGACTGAATAAACAGAGAGGTCACAACGGCCTTGGGTGGACCTTGGGTGGCCTTGGCTGGAAATTAACTGAGTTGGAGGCAGAGCACAGGAGGAGCGGGTAGGAGGCTGCCCGTGGACCCAAAGCAGTCCTGCCTGGACAGAAGGCGGGTGGCTCAGGGGGCAGGAGGGCTCCCCACACACACTTGCCTTCCTCACTTCAGCTCAGACAGGGCCCGAGGGCTGTGGCCTCCTCCCAAGGAGCTCCCCCAACCTCACACACAGTCTCCCAGCCTCCCTGTCTGGCCCCAACAGCCTCATCAATCACCCGGTAAAAAGCCCTGGCTTTCTTGCACAAGCAGTGGGCGCTTTGTCAGAAATTACCTAAGTTATAATCCAATTACACAATAATTACATTGGGATGGCTTTGTAACTATGGCATTAATTAACTTTGATGGCTCCCATAAATTACCCAGGGGAGTAATGCTGGGGAGAGGGTGGGTGGAGTCCAGGGGGTGGGAAGGTGGCACTGAGAAGCCATCAGTCTGCTGGAGACAGGAGACTCGCCCTGGAGAGTGACAGGAGAGGGGAGAAGAGTCCCTAACCCCCTCCACCCTCCCCCAAGACATGGTCTCAGGGCTGGGTGTGATCTTCAAGGTCAGCTACCCCAGACTTGCCTCTTCTTGCTTGAACCCTTACACTGGGAGTTAGGAAACTCCAGTATAAAAAGCCACTGCCCCTTAAGGCAGCACCACGTGGCACAGGGAGAGGAATGGTTTTGGGTCTTTGATTTCCCTGAAATTCAGCCTTTCCATTTGGAAACAGGCAGGATCGGTCTAGCTCATGTGATGTCGAGGGGCGTCAGTGTAAGGTACACCCTCGAGCCCAGCGCCAGCCAGTAGAAACAGTGTGTGTGTCCCAGATGTGAGCCACATGCATAATGTTATATTTTCTAGTGGCCCCACTGAAGAAGTAAAAAGAAACAGATGAAATTAATTTTAGTATTTTTATTTAATCTAATATATCCAAAATATTATTTTAAAATATAATCAATATTAAAATATATTAATGAGATATTTCATATTCTTTTTTTATACTAAGTCTTCAAAATCTGGCATGTATGTTACATTTGCTAAGCACATCTCGGTCAAGTGGCACATCTTGCTCAGTGGCCACAGGGGCTGGTGCCTATTTCCCTGGACAGCACCATTGAGCATGTGCTCGGCATGCAGTTGGCACTTGCCTCATGCCAGTCCCCTCCTTATTGGGGATACCTGCAGAGCCCGTCTCCCTACTGTTATGCCTCTTCTTCTCCAGAGCAATCTTTCGCACCAGAGGTGGGAGTGAGTGTCACCTGAAGTCTCCTCTTGCCCAAGAGGCTTCTTGAAGCCTCAGAGTCTTGTCAGTTGAGCACATCCAAACCACCATCACAGCCTGTCTTCTAAGTTTCAAAACACGGCCTGAATCCAACCTCCATCTCCACCTCCACTGCCGTGATCTGGGCCACCCCACCCTTCTCTCCCTGCCCGGTCTCTTGGTTGAGGTTGTCCCCAAAGGAGTGACCATGGCAAAGGTTTGGATGCAGATGGTTGATTTGGGAGATGATCCCTGGAAGTATCATGGGAGTACCCGGAGAGTGACAAGGGGAAGAGCTGGAGTAAGAGTGTGCTATTGAGGCCACTGCTGCAAGCACCGGGGGCTCGCTTCTGCTGGGTCTCCCAGGAGTGTCCCCAGAAGGATGGGGCTCCGTCCAGTGTTTGAGGGGGCTGTGAGGGAGCCCGTTCCCCCGAATTTGGGGCCTTGGCTCCTGTGCAGGCTCAGGGGCTCCCGTGGTGTCAGAGCAAGCCCTGGGGCAGGACGGGAAGGGCGTGCAGCATGTCCTGGGGAGGGACCCTGTCAGCACGAGGCCCACCAGGCTGCAGCTGAACCCAGAGGTGGGCCGAGGGGCTGTGCTCTTGATGCTGGGTGGAGAGCGGGTGGCAGAAGGGGGAAGGGGAGCCAGAAGACGGGTCAGGGGGCTGTCCCTGTCATGTAGGGAGATCACATTTCCCTACCCCGCCTATTTAAAGCTGCTGTCCCACCACCCACCCCCCAGCCAGGGGCTTTTCCATCATTCTTCTTCAATCTCTTCCCAGTTCTTAGTTTTTAAAGGAATTCTTTATCACTAGGCTGTCAACCCCATGAGGACATGGTGCTGTTCCCTCTTGCTCAGAAGTGTCCCAGCATCTAGAACTGTGCCTGACTCTCAGAAGGAGCTCAGGAAGTGTGTGCTGCCTACTTGAGTGGCCTGAGTCTGCCTCCTCCTGGCCACTCCACCATGAGCACCTTCCGGGTAGTCTGTGTGCCCCCCAGGCAGAGGGGAGCCTGGTCCTGAGCCAGAGAGGAGGAGAATGAGTCTGTCTCCTCCCTATTCTGGGCTCTGTGCCTCTATCTATGCAGCCTGAGGTCCCACTGGATTTTGAAGCTGCACATCGTACTGATGGCTGCTGGCAGCTGAGCTCAGCCATTGTTGCCTCCTACCCTGGGCCCTACGCTGGGAATGCAGGGGTTGAGGGTCGCAGGGAGGGGCAGGGGAGAGTTGAGGATGGCCCACAGACTGGGTGGGATGATCAGAGGGACAGGGGCAGCGTGCTGAGAGCCAGCTGTGTGAGCAGGGCAGGGATGTCTGGGGCCCTTGGGGTATGGATCTGGCTCCATGAACCCTGCCCTAAGGAGAGGAGCCAGATCCCCTCTGGAATCCAGAAGTCGGCTCCCTCCTCAGCCTCTGCTCCCACCTCCATGAGAACAGCCTCTGTCTTCTCTTCCCTCGATGGCCCAGTTAGTGCTGAGCTGGTCACCCCTTTAACTTCCCCCAAAGAATCCCTTGTCCAAGAGCATCTCCATGGATTTCCCTGGAGATAGAACGGAAGTGGCAGCAGTCACCTGCTGATGTGGTTTGGATATTTGTCCCTTCCAAATCTCACGTTAAAATTGGATCCCCAACGTTGGAGGTGAGTCCTAATGGGAGGTGTTTGGGTCATGAGGGCAGATCCCTCATAAATGGCTTGGTGCCATCCTTGCAATTATGAGTTTTTGCTCTGTTAGTTCTTGTGAGAACTGATGGTTAAAAAGAGCCTGGCACCTCTCCCCTCTCTCTCTTCCTTCCTTCGTCTGCCATGGGATGCCTGCTCCCCTTCACCTTCCTCCAGGAGTGGGAGCTTCCTGAGGCCCTCACCAAAAGCAGGTGCTGCTGCCATGCTTCTTGTACAGCCTGCAGAGTTGTGAGCCAAATAAACGTCTTTTCTTTCTAAATCACCCAGCCTCAGGTATTCCTTTACAGCAATGCCAAATGGACCAAGACAGAAAATTGGTACCAAGAGTGGGGTGTTGCTATTAATGTAAAGGTATTGAAAATGTGGAAGCAGCTTTAGAACTGGGTAATGTTACCAAAAACCTTGGCACTTGTCCTCAAGGCTGCATCAGAAGAATGAGGACAAATGGTTTGAGGAGAAGGAAAGAGAAGTTTATTACTTTGCCGGCAAAGGAGGAGGATGGAGACTCCTGTCTGAAATGCCGTGGTCCTAATAATAAGCAGAAATACAGAACTTTTCAAGGGCGGGTTCTCAGCTTCAGGCAATTGCTGTTCAACTGCAGTTGATAATCCTGATAGTCCCATCTCTGTCCTGTCTCCTCTGAAGACAATCCTGTGACCTCCACCCAGGACCTCCCTCTGCCAGGTCAGGGCTGAGCCATCTCCTGTAGCACAAAGAACAAAAGACTTATCCTGCCCCTCCCAACCGCTGGCCTGAGGCAGGGATGCAGGTTTTAGTTCTCAAAAAGGAGTGGAGGATGTTTTAAAGAGACAGAAAATATTTTTGCCTTTTTTTTTTCTTTTTCAGGCCATTCCTTCTGTTACAGTAGCAGACAAAAGTTGAAAGAGT
>CAUYSK010088124.1:0-15606 GCA_963575035.1 Avahi laniger | reverse complement strand
GTCTCTACCAAAAATAGAAAGAAATTAATTGGACGGCAAAAAATATATAGAAAAAATTAGCCGGGCATGGTGGCGCATGCCTGTAGTCCCAGCTACTTGGGAGGCTGAGGCAGTAGGATCGCTTGAGCCCAGAAGTCTGAGGTTGCTGTGAGCTAGGCTGACGCCACGGCACTCACTCTAGCCAGGGCAACAAAGTGAGACTCTGTCTCGAGAGAAAAAAAAAAAAAACAAAAAACAAACCGGTTCTTCAAAGAGAGGAGGTGGTTTAGGTTTCACTCTGGCAGTGTGCAGCTAACAGAACTGTGGAACAGCAGTACCCTAGGCAAGAAGCTGCTGAAGAGTGACCTGGCTGTCTCTTAGGTCTTGGCTTCTATTGTTTTTGCCCATTTTCAGAGCCTCAGCTTTCCCAATGATTCTGTAGGCTATGTAATTGCTTTCCAATTTTATTTTTCGTTAAATAGTTTCATGATTTGCAACTAAGAACTCTGACTAGTATACACCTTTTGTTCTGCTTCTTTTGCTTTACTGATCTTTCTCAATCTCTACTTTCCCACATTAAAGAACCAGCTGCTACACCTTTATCTCTACCATGCTTACTGTGTTCTTCCTTCCCACCCTAAGCTGCAGATTTTGCTTCTGCAGAAGTGTGAACAGATGTTTCTGGCACCTTGTGTTTTGCAATGAAAATAATGTTAAATGGTCAAGTCAGTTTTTTTGGTATTTGTTGGTATTAGCCCAGGTGTATTATAAATTAAATAATAATAAATATTGAGTACTTTAAACATCACAACAAAACTATACGCTAGGTATCATTACCCTCATTTTATAATGAGAAAACTAAGGTTCAGAGAGGTTAAATCACTTTATCAAGGTCATTTTGTTGCTACAAGGCAGAGACAAAACTCAAATCCAAAGTATATAATCACTTGGGAGGCTAAAATACATTTGAACATTTGGAAAATAACACATCAGCAATCCAGCTTATACTTTATCTGAGAAGGACCATTTATGTTATCTTCTAGTTCTTACCTGTCAGCTTGGTGAAGGCTTCCATGTCATCAATTGCTGTAGAAATGCGATACTTTTTTCCTTCAGCACCTGTAATCTCTATGTAGGGGTCTGCTTTGAGCAAAGCATCTGTAATCCTAAAGATTTTGTAAAAATTTATGCTTATGAGAAATTTTGAATATTTGCTTTATGCCTTACTTAATCTTTCTACTTTAGGGAAATAAAATCTTGATGTATGACATTTTACAGATAACTTCTTCTTGATCATACTAAATAAGTACAGGGAGCCACCATGCTTACTGTGTTCAAGACACTATCAGCTGGGTGAGGTGGCTCACACCTATAACCCTAGCATTCTGGGAAGTTGAGGCAGGATGATTGCTTGAGCCCAGGAGTTTGAGATTGCAGTGAGCTATCATGATGCCACTGCACTCTACCTGGGAGACAGAGCAAGACTCTGTCTCAAAACAAACAAACCCAGACACTATGGCAGGACTTTAGAAATATTATCTTATTTAATCTTTCCAACAATAAGGTAGGTATTAATCAGCCCCAATTTTATAGATGCAGAAATTAAGTAATTTTTATTTAAGCAATTCAGGAAGAAGCTTTGAATCTAGATCCAAATTTAAAACAAAAACCAGAAACCCAAAAAACAAAAAAAAACTCTTACCAAATTATCAATCGTACAAATAGGAGAATGTATTCTAACTAGTCTATTCATGACAAAGGATAGGTAAAAATAGAAATGAAGATAAATTTCCTCAACACAGATGTAAAAACAAACATGAAAGGTTTATAATAAATCAGTTTAAGGCATTTTAGAGACATGAAATTAACTTGACCCATACCCAATTTTTGATAACTCTTCATGGGGCCTGTGAGTCACCTAGAGCTTTGGCTGTGCATACTTTTCTGCAGTGGTTTTGACTGGACTGGGAAGACATAAAATTCCTCTGGGTTTCACAATTTGGTACTAATTTTGATAAATGTTTGATGGGGTAAGCACAGACATTAATCTAAGTTCTTAAAGTTAATTTTTGTCATTAATCTCAGAATGTCAATTATTCATGTCCCACCTCCCATTACCTTGATGACTAATATCTGGTATGTAAGTGACTCCCTGTGCAGAGGTCCTGAGCCATCCCAGCACTGCCTCTTCATGTCTAGCATAAACCAGCTCTTCGTCCCTTCCTCTACCCCTCTATCCACCTCCTCCTCCTCCCTCCAACTAAATTAAGTCCACTTTATGCTAGATTTTCTTTTTGTTGTTTAAGGAAATCATTTCAGATATATTCACTTAAAATTCACTTGAATTTGTCTAGAAATCTTAAATTGACTCTAGTAGGATATTCCAGAAAAGTATCATGGAAAATTTTATAGGGAAGTAACAATCAGATTTCTTACATTTTATCAATGATGTTGCCAACTTTGTGCTGATAAGCTCTACGGTGTAAACAGTTGCGAGTGTGGAACATGTCATACAGATTTCCAACTTCCTACAGGAAAACATGAAATAAATATTAAGGTAGGATCAAATTATGTTAACCTTATTAATAGATAAGTACATAAGAGAAGGAAAAGGGATGGTGGCAGACAAGAAGGCTATGCACAGGGGCTATTTCATTAAAAGCCCTAGCCTACTAAAAAATGGGGAAACAGAATTAGTAAAGCTACTTGTTGGTTTGCAACTTTCAGTTTTTTAGTACACTAGTATCTATTGCATCTTTAACTCTGTGACAGGTTCTGTCTTAGGTATCTTAAACGTATCTTTTAATCCTCCCAATAACTCTAGGAAGCAGGTGTAATTCTTGTGTTCTTTGTTCTTGACAGAAAGACTTTCTACAGTACAGTGCTACACGAGTCTTTGGTTACGTGACCGCCATCTAGCAGGGACCTAGTGATTTCAGTAGCTGACCCTTGAACAACAGGGGTTTGAACTTTGCCGGTTCACTTGTATGTGGATTTTCTTCTGTTTTTGCCACTTCAGAGAGAGCAAGACCAACCCCTCCTCTTCCTCAACCTACTCAATGTGAAGATGTCAAAGATGAAGATCTTTATGATGATCCCATTCCACTTAATGAACAGTAAATGTATTTTCTCTTCCTTATGATAAACTTAACATTTTCTCTAGCTTACTTTATTGTAAGAATATAGTACATAATACATGTAACATACAAAATGTATGTTAATTAACTGTTTAAGTTATTGGTAAGGCTTCTTGTCAACAGTAGGCCATTAGTAATTAAGTTTCTGGGGAGTCGAAAGTTATACCCAGATTCGACTGTGTGGGAGGGTCAGCACCCCTAACCACTACATTGTTTGAGGGTCAACTGTATTCTGAAACACTAATATAGTGATTAAAACCGAGACTCTGGAATCAAACTTTCTGAGTTGAAATTTCTTCTCTGCCACTTATAAATTGTATGCTTTCTTTGTGCCTTAATTGCTCACCTGTTAAATGATAATAATAGTATTTATCTCAGTGTTATGAAGATTGAGTTGATTCAACTAAAGCACTTAAAACAGTGCCTAGCATAAGGTGGGCACAGCGGTGTGTGCCTGTAGTCTCAACTGCTCATGAGGCTGAGGTGGAAGGATCACTTGGGCTCAGGAGTTCAAGACCAGTCTGGGTGACATGGTGAGACCCCATCTCAATTAAAAAAAAAAAAAAAAAAGAGAAAACCAACCATACAAAAAAAAAACCACAAAACAAATGCCTAGCATGAAACTCAATAAATGTTAATTTTAATTTTATTATTATTATTTAATAATGCAGTACAAGTGAAAAGAGCCTTAAGATATTTACAAATGCTAGACATTAAGTAAAGAGATTGATGATTTGTTAATTTCTCCAATTTTTTTAATGGTTATTTCCAGATTTCAGATCATGAAATACACTCTTCTTATTGTTTCCTCTGACACAACTTACCTTATCTCTAGTACAAATAAGCATCTTATTATCTACTTCACAGACACGAGCAAACTTAATAAAGCGCTTGTAATCAAAGTTATTTTGGATTCCAAGATGATGGCAGTCCCTAAGAAGGATTCCAAAGCAGAGAGATAAAATTTGTCAAGGAAGCTGTATCTTAAATCTTAACCCTAAATTTATGTAAAGATTTTAAACCTACTTTTCTGAAATGTTCAGTGCATACCTGGCAAAATAATCCCATTTGTCCACATCAATGCCATTTCTTTTATTAGCTACTATCTCATAAAGGAAGCTTTTCTCTTTAGGACGCCCTTTATATGGCCACTGGAAGACAAGAAAACCCACTGAAAAGCTTTAGGATAGGCACCAAATCTATATATAAGCAAAACAATTGCATCGATCTAAAAATTATAAACAGACACCTAATTGGGAATATGAGGTAAGTTACAATGTTCTGTTCTTTCCTTCTATTTGATTACTAATAGAAAGGGAAAAGAAATGCTAAGATATATGATGCTCTAAATAATACTAAACTTTCTTGTGCCACTGAAAGGATCTTAACTCTATTACACTTCCCATAACCAACAATTTTTGTGTTTTGTTGGTTTTAAAGCTTTTTTAAAATATAAAATCTACTTATAAACTATTAAAAATGTTCCTTAAATGATAATGCTTGAATTCGTGCATGAAAACAGTATTATCTTTTAAAGTGGCTATACCTAGTCTAAATAACATACATTGTTCAAAACATTTTTGGAATTCCATTTTTTTGGAAATAGAATATTTACTGCAAAATCCATCTCTTTATCTTACATCTTATAAATAGATTTGTACATATTTGAGCAAAAAATCCTAAAAATCAGCCGGGCGCGGTGGCTCACGCCTGTAATCCTAACACTCTGGGAGGCCTAGGCGGGAGGACAGCTCAAGGTCAGGAGCCTGAGTAAGAGTGAGACCCCCGTCTCTACTAAAAGTAGAAAAAATCATCTGGGCATGGTGGCACATGCCTGTAGTCCCAGCTACCTGGAAGGCTGAGGCAGAAGGATTGCTTAAGCCCAGGAGTTTGAGGTTGCTGTGAGCTAGGCTGACGCCACGGCACTCTAGCCCGGGCAACACAGTGAGACTCTGTCTCCAAAAAAAGAAAAAACCCTAAAAATCATAGGGGGAAATCATTTTTCTGTTTTCTTTTTTAATTTAACAAAATACAAAAGATCAAAAAGGAAGCAAAACATCTTCTTCTGAACAAGTTGAACTTTTCTCTAGATCATCATATATTTAAACATTTCAAAATGGTCATTTTAATGGTTAAACGAGACATAGACTTTTACATTTCCAAACAAAGTTACTTTAGGCTTCTATATAAAATATTACATACATATTCATTAAAAAAAGATTTATATATTTTAATTTTGGGGGTAACTTTTAAAGAACTCAAGAGGTGGAAAGTAGTATAAGCCTTTTATTTTCTGCACTAAATAGTAGAAATATATAACTTATATTTTATCATTTAGCCTCTAAAATAGCCAAATGTATAGCTCTAAAAAAAATCAAGAAAAGACTAGATGAAAAGGACTAGTCAGTTCAAATTAAGTTGTATGCAAACTTACCACAGAATGTTTTTTGATAGGTGATTCAAGTGGTCCTGTAATTTGTTCCTTGATAAAGCAAATATCTTCTTCAGGGACGAGACCATAGTATTCCATGACAGCTTTGAGTCCATTAGAATTAATTAGGTGCTCAAACATCTTAACTGAGCCCTGTTCATGCTAGGAAAAGTCAGCACAATATGGTGTGTTATAGACTGTAGTCCATTGGGGGCCTCGATTACCAAAATTATACTTGCTTGTAGGTAATTCTGAGACAAGGTTCTACTGCATATTAATTATCTAGTTTCCAGCTACAGCCCTGCAGACATTTAAAACTCTTGTCAAATCTGTCATTATTCTACTTGTCTACAAACCTTTTAGAAACTATATTATTTCATAAATATATAATATTTAATACATTTGATGAACTATAATCGTTTACAGTATTTGGAAGAACATTATGGGGTCATACAGATAGAATCCCATTTTAATAAATATCACTATAAAATTTAGAAAGATTTATATATATATATATTTTTTTTTTTTTTGAGACAGCGCTTCACTCTGTTGTGTAGGCTAGAGAGCAGTGGCATCATCATAGCTCACTCAAACTACTTGGCTCAGGTGATCTTCCTGCCTCAGCCTCCTGAGTAGCTGTGACTACAGGTGCATGCCACCACATCTGGCTAATTTTTTATTTTAATTTTTTGTAGAGATGGGAATCTCACTATGTTGCTCAGGCTGGTCTCCACCTCTTGGGCTCAAGCAATCCTCCCTATTCAGCCTCTAGTGCTATTTTATTAAACAGCCTTTAACATGTAAAGTTATAAGACCTGTTAGCACTCCTATCTAGTGGTGAGAAGGGGTACCTGTAAACTTGCCAGTAAAAACAAAAGTATCAGAGCTCTGTAGTCAAGATGTGGGTTGAAATCTCAAATGAGCCTCAGTTTGCTCATCTGTCTCTGCTCACTCAATCATAATCAATGTAAAGATCAAATGACTTGAAGACATCTGCCCTATCCCAGGTCTTACCAAAAACTAACTCAAATGAGAAACAAAATCAGAATGGTCCTACAACTATTTTAAAAAATTGAATCAAGTTGCATATAATAACAAAGAGGAAAAATGTTAATAGTAACTTTAGGGTAGAGAAATTTAGCCGACACTGCTTTAATGAAATCAGCAAAGTTAATATTACTAGTAATTAGAATGTATATGAGAATGTCGATTTTTTTCCTAGTGTCCTTAAGATTTCTTTGAAAGAAATTACTTTTCTTGTTTCTGAGGGTCAATGGAATGGCCACAAAATATAGAATTTGAGATAGTCTTCACCTATAAGCAAGATAGCATTTTACAAAGGCATCATAGGATCTTTGCAATTCTTTTCTCTATACTGAAATTTTAACACTTTTTTCTGTTTTACTTCATTATTTTAAAATTAAAAACTTCTTTTAAAATTAAAAAAAATATTACTAGTAATGACTCAACTAGATTTTAGGTGCCCCCTGGTACGATACCCTATCAAGGACACATCACTTCCGTGCTACTCTGCCAAAAATTCATAGCTTGACTCTATGAGGAAACATCAAACTGAAACTCAAGTTGAGGAACATTCCACAAAATAGCTCACCTACTCTTAAAAAAAAATGACAAAGTCATGAAAGATAAAGACTAAGGAACTGTTCCAGATGAAAAGAAACTAACAAGAAATGGCAACTAAATGCAATGTTTAATCCTGGATTGCATCCTGGACCAGGGAAAAAAGGCTTTTCCCTCATTTTCCGTATGGATGATTGGAGAAATGTGAAAGTAAGTCTGTGAATTAGATAACTGTTCTGCATCAATATTAATTTCCTGATTTTGATCATTGTACTCCAGTTATGAAAAAGAATAGTCTTGTTTTTAGGAAATACCCACTGAACTAATTAGGAATAAAAAAGTATATCTACAGTTTACTTTTTGATGGTCCAGAAAAAAATTTGTATATGAAGAGAGAGCACGTCAAAAAGAAAACCTGGCAAAATGTTAACATTTGGTAAAAATCGGCTAAAGATTTATGAGAATTCCTTGTACTATTTTTGCAACTTTTTTGTGTGAAATTATGTCAAAATTAAATGTTAAAAAATTCAATCAGTGGTTGAAAAAGAATTTCCCTTAAAATAATAAAATATGGTTGCCTACTGTGACTTTTTTTTTTTTTTTAACACTTTACTGGAGATCCAAGAAGTGCAGAAAAGCAAAAAGAAAAAAAGAAAAACAAAAGAAAGAAAAAAGGTGCAAGAGTTGGAAAAGAAGAAAAACACGTTATTACCTGCAGATGCAGAAACTGACATACCTTGAAGACTCAAAAGAATCTATAAAATTTTAAAAATCAATAGTTAGCAAAATAGCAGTTTTAAATGTATAAATGCCAACTGTTTATGAATATACTAGCAAACTAGAAAAATTTAAGTTTCATAAAGGCAGCACAGACAATAACTAATAATAACTTAGGACTAAATATAACAAAAGATATATATATAAGATTATTACGGAGAGCTGGGCATGGTGCTCACACCCAGCACTTTGGAAGGCTGAGGTGGGAGGACTACTTGAGGCCAGGAGTTTGAGACCAGCCTGGGTAACACAGCAAGATCCTGTTTCTACAAAACATAATAAAAAAAATTAGCCAGGTGTGGTGGTGAACACCTGTAGTCCCAGCTACTGAGGAGGCTAAGGCAGGAGGATCGCTTGAGCCTAGGAGTTTGAGGCTACAGTGAGCTATGATGATGCACTGTATTCTAGCAGGGGTGACAGAATGAGACTCTGTCTCAAAAAATCCAAAACCAAACCAAACAAACAAACAGAAATATGTTGACCTAAAAGGAAGAAGCCGAAGCAAAATTAATATGGAGAGTTTATTTTGGGCCAAGGCTGAGGACTGCACCCTGGGACAAGCTTCCCAGTTGCCCTGAGGAGTGCTCCAGAGAATAAAAGAGAGGCTCAAGTTTTAACTAAGAGGGGATGATTATGGAAGTTGTTGATCAGGAATTCTCATTGGTTTATGGAAATAACATTGGTTAGTGATTGGTAATCTTTTGTTGAACAATAGGGTGTGGTATTTTACGGCTGCTTGGCAGTCTAGCATCACATAGCAAATGGCTTCAAGATGTAATTGTTTAGCTCAGGGGGGAATGACACAATTGCTCTTTCACTCCAATGCCTCTCTGAGCCTGCTAATTTAAAGGGGCTTGCATTCCTCGGACATAAAAGTTGCTTTTCTTCTTTTTTTCCCCCCAAAGTAAAAATAATTAAGTGTGAAACAGAATAGAATCCAGAAAGATTCATCATATATGAGAAGTTAATAAATGTTGGGGTTGGTATTATATAGATCAGTGGAGAAAGGATGAACTATTTAAAAAATGATGATCCATATTTTTAAAAAAATTAAATTTCTTGGCCAGGCGGAGGTGGCTCATGCCTGTAATCCTAGCACTCTGTGAGGTCAAAGTGGGAAGATTGCTTGAGGTCAGGAGTTCAAGACCAGTCTGAGCAAGAGTGAGACCCTGTCTGTACAAAAAATAGAAAAATTAGCCAGGTGTCAGGGTATGCGCCTGTAGTCCCAGCTACTCAGGAGGATCACTTGAGCCCAGGGGTTTGAGGTTGCAGTGAGCTAAGATGAGAGCACTACAAGGAGTGGCTTGTAGAGTAGCCAGGGAGACAAAAAAAAAAAGAAAAAAATTTAGATTTCTCCCATACACATAAAGAAAAATAGATTCCCCATGAGCTAAGGATTTACATGTGAAAGGCAAAAAATTTAAAGAAAAAGACTTGGTAATGGCTGAGTGGATCCTATTAGATCAACTGTGCTGGAGAAAACAACTATAATCTCTGGATGACTCCCTGAAGGTATTGGAGAGAGACCAAAAGCAAACAGATGTTAGAAGAAAATCAATAATTGGAAGGGAAAGGTATTGAGCAATATTCAAGTTTTATGGCTTTTAGCCTGAGGGCAGGCCCCAAGGCAGGAAAACTGGTGGGAAACTATTCATTTTACTGGCTTGTAGAACTAGAGTAGTTCATCAAAATTTAAAACTTCTGTTTCTCAAAAGTTATCATTAACAAATGAATTGGCAAGCCAGACACTGGGGGAAAATATTCACAATACACATATCTAACAATATCTATAAAGAATCCCTATAAATCAGTAATAGAAGAGGAAGCAATCAAATTTTTTAAATGTGCAAAATGATGAAAGAATTCTTCACAAAAGAAGATATATCAATAACAAAGCACAGGAAATGGTATTCAATGTACATTAGAAAATGCAAATTAAACTATAAAATACCATTTGACACTAATTAGAAGGGTTAATCTAAAAGACTAAATGTTGGTGAAGCTGCAAAACAAGTGGAACTCTCATATGTTGCTGGTGGCAGTGTAAAATGATACAACCACACTGGAAAAACGTGGTAGTTTTTTATAGAGTTAAAATGCATCTACCAATACCCAGCAATTCTACTCGTAGGTATTCACCTAAGAGAAAGGACATATTTCCACAAAAATTTTGTACAATAATGTACATAGCAACCTTATTTATAACAGCCAAAACTAAAAACAACCCAAATTCCATCAAAAGAAGAAAAGATAAACAAATTGTGACTTACTCGCCCAACGGAATACTACCTCAGCAATAAAAAGGAATCAACTTTAATTCATGCAACCTGAACAAATCTCAAAACCAATATGTTGAGTAAATAAAGCAAGACATAAAACAGTACCCACAATATATTCCACTTATATCCAGTCTAAGAACAGACACAACTAATCCATGTTTATAAAATTCAGAAGGTGATGGTGGGCAGAGAAATGGGAAGTGAATGAAAAAGGGCACAAGGGAATTTTCCAGGAAGATGAAAATGTTCTATGTCCTGATTAGGGTAATGGTAACATGGATGTATACGCTTGTCAAAACTCACTTAAGATCTGTACAATTTATTGTATGTGAATTACATCTCTAAAGAAAAGACAGACAGAAAGAAAGAAAATAGTGGTTGACATGTAAGAAGCTTTCTATACTAATATTAATATCCTTTTCTACTCCAGTTCCAGAGTACAACATGGTAAAAGCTGGAGGGCCAACCTAACTTCTCAAAAATCGATTAAAAAAATATGGGTCAGCCACCTGCAAATGCCTAATTATAAAATGGTTCATTTAATATATATGACAAAATTCAGCTGGCAACAATTACTTCATGGTCATACCAAGTGAGTGAAAACCAAAGTTGGCCTTTTATTTTTTCATTTTACAGTTGGGCAATGGAGTAGAAAGAGCATTAAACTGGCAACTGGTTTTCTAGTGCTGGTTTCAGCATTTAACAGCTTTGTGATTTCTCGTGCATCAATACACTCCCAAGAGTTTCAAGTTCCTTTACTTGTAAAAAGGGAGATAATGATAACTTCCTCACAGACTACTGTGAGGATCAAATGAAAACACATATTAATATATATGAATGAAAGCACCTTAAGAACTGTAATGGGGAAGTATATTGTAACACAGAAGTGGAAATAGATACTTGAACTAAATAACCTACTTCAATATTCTTACTGACTATTGAACATATTGAATACATACCGTCCATTTCAACTCTGGGCGAGCAAGTGGAATAAATCTTCCATCAAACATATGAGAAAATGGCCCATGACCTTAAAAACAAAAGCAGCCTTAGAATGAGAAAAATGTTTGTAAATTAAATACTTTAATCTTTTTAGTTTAACTTGAATATCCACAGAAATTAATAACCTATAAACAATACATCATGAAAAGGGACAAATCCTTTCTTTGTATTTTCTAAAACAAGAAAACAGGAAGTAGAACCATATAGGAAAGTAAACTCTCCATATAGAGGTCTCCAGTCACCAAAGCTTACATAATCTGATAAAAGGACATTTTTCTGTTTGTGTTTTAAAGACATGGAGTCTCGCTATATTGCCCAGGCTGGAGTACAGTGGCTATTTACAGTGTGATCATTGCACACTACAGTGCTGAACTCCTGGGCTCTAGTAATCCTCCTACCTCAGCCTCCGGAGTAGCTGAGACTACAGGTGTGCTCCATCACACCTGGCTTGATAAACAGACAGTTCTATGTAAATAAAAGGAATGTTAATTCCAAAAACTGTTTGGAATCTTCAGATTGAATATTTTTTATTAAAAGAGCAGTTTTAAGACAATCCACTGGCATGTAGGAAGAAAATATTAGAACTTTATTTTACTACTCTCAACCTTTAAAACATCTATCTTTATGAAAATGTTATAATGCACATATTTTATAATATACACATATTGGGGCTGTGTTTTGGCATTTTTACGGGTGACATGGGCAATCAAAAGTAAAGATCACTAGTAGTTTCTTATTAATAAGTGATTTTACAGTTCCATATTTTCTTTCCCTCCCTCCTCCTTTCCTTCCTCCCTTCCTCTCTCTCCCTTCCTCTCTTTCTGTCTTGCCCTGTTACCTGGGCTAGAGTGCAGTGGAATCATCACAGCTCACGGCAACCTCAAACTCCTGGGCTCCAGCAATCCTTCTGCCTCAGCCTTCCAAGTAGCTGGGAATAGAGGTGTGTGCCACTACACGCTAATTTTTTTTGTAGGGGGGCCTCTCGCTCTTGCTCAGGCTGGTCTCCAACTCCTGGCCTCAAATGATCCTCCTGTCTTGGCCTCCCAAACAGTTCAGCAACATTTGATAATTTGAAACTTCCACAACTCTGAAGCATTGTTAGAATTTCCACAGACATGAGTTACTTGGCTAGAGAGTAAGCCCACCTGGACCAGCCTGGGGCATTCTCTTTGCATGTCACAGTCTGTACATAAAGGCTCATTATTGTAGTGCTCAGACTCCTGGAGACCAGCAAAGGTTTCCCAACGATTTTCAGAAATCTCCAAGGGGACATAAAGAGAGTGCCCTACCCCATTTAAGTTTTTAGATGTTGAAACAGAGATACCGCCTTTCTTGTGCCCTGAGAGTACACACAAGCTCTGAGGATCCTTGAATACTTAGTAATAATACAAGGATAGAGGTAAAAACCCTCAAGACAGTCCCTTTTCTCTTGCTTTGTCAAAGGAAAAGGATGGTATTCTTTTACTTGGATTAAAGTGCCCCCAAACCACACGCTGAAACAGAAAAGGAGTTCTCTAAATGTGTTCATCTACAAGGACAGATTAGGTATCATAAATATGAAAAAAAAAGGCTTGGACAAAGTAGCTAAGGGAAAAATGGCAATTTTATTTCAATAAGAAGAATAAAAGAAAAATCAAATTTATATCATCCTAAAAACTGTACTAAGAAAACCTATCAAAAGCCCTTTCAGGCCTGGCGCGGTGGCTCACGCCTGTAATCCTAGCACTCTGGAAGGCCGAGGAGGGTGGATCGCTCAAGGTCAGGAGTCTGAGACCAGCCTGAGCAAGAGAGAGATCCCGTCTCTACTAAAAAATAGAAAGAAATGATCTGGACAACTAAAAAAATATATATAGAAAAAATTAGCCAGGCATGGTGGCACATCCCTGTAGTCCCAGCTACTCGAGAGGCTGAGGCAGAAGGATTGCTTGAGCCCAGGAGTTTGAGGTTGCTGTGAGCTAGGCTGACACCACGGCACTCATTCTAGCCTGGGCAACAAAGCAAGACTCTGTCTCAAAAAAAAAAAAACCCTTTCATATAACTCGTAGCAAAGATGTTTACCATGGGAAATTCACTGAAAGACTACAAGAAAATAAAATAGCAATGTTTTGTACTTATGAATCACTTTAAGAAAAAGCAATGATACATTTTTATTAATGTTAACTAAAGAATTAAAACACAATTTCCATATTTCTCTTGGTTGGTCTGTTTTTTTGTTTGTTTGTTTTTAAGAGACAGAGTCTGCTCTGCTGCCCAGCTGCAGTGCAGTGGTGTGATCATAATTCACTGTGGCCTTGAACCGCTGGGGTCAACTGATCTTCCTGCCTCAGCCTCCCACAGCTGGGAATACAGGCACACATCACCACATCTCACTAATATTTTTTATTTTTTGTAGAGACAAGGTCTCACTATGTTGCCCAGGCTGGTCTCCAACTCCTGGGTTAAAGCAATCCTCCCACCTTAGCTTCCCAAAGTGCTGAGATTACAAGTGTGGGACACTGCCCCAGCCTGATTTTTAAATTTCAGAGACAAATAACTTGTTATGATTTTACATAACAACCCTGGCTCTTTGTGCAGCTTACCGAGATCATGACAAAGCCCAGCAATCTGAACACAGAGCATATCTCGTTCACTTATCTGCAGCTCTGGTTGTTTTTCACACAGTGCACGAACTAGACATCCTGCAAGATACCCTACCCTGCAGAGCAAAAACACAAAAAGTCACTCTTTCGTTTGAAAGATAAGTGATACTTCTGATCCTTAAGAAATTTGATATGTTTTCTCAAACATTCTACTATTTCTAGGACAATTTTACCAAATAGTCTATTTCAGAACTAGACAGAAACACACACGAACAGAAACCCAAAAGCAGGACCTCTGGCTCAATGTCACTAATCATTACGGAAATGCAAATCAAAAGCACAATGCAATAGCATTTCACACCCACTAGCATGGTTACTATCAAAAAAAAACTCCCAGAAAATAACAAGCATTAGCCAGGATGCAGAGAAACTGGAAGCCTTGTGCTTTGCTAGTGGGAATGTATAATGGTGCACCTGCTATGGAAAACAGTATGATGGTTCCACAAAAAATTAAAAATAGTATCATAATGATCCAGCAATTCCACTTCTGGGTATATATTCAAAAGAACTGAAAGTAGGATCCTAAAGAGATATTTGCACATTTATGTTCATAGCAGTGCTATTGATAATAGCCAAGAGATGAAAGCAACCCAAGTGTCCATCAACAAATGAATAAATAAAATGTGGTACATATATACAATGAGATATTACACAGCTTTAAAAAGAAGAGAACTTCTGACACATGTTATTACCTTTAAGAATCTTGGGGACATTATGCTAAGTGAAATAAGCTAGTAACAAAAAGGCAAATACTGTATGATTTCCCTAAAATGAGGTACCTAGAGTAGTCAAATTCATAGAAACAGAAACTGGAATTGTGTAGTTCCCAAGGACCGGGGAAGGGGGAAATAGAGAGTTATTGCTTAACAGGTATATAAAGCTTCAGTTTTGCAAGATGAAAAGAGTCTGGCTGTTGGTGGCACAACAGTGTGAACGTATTTAACACTACTGAACTGTACGCTTAAAAATAGTTAAGACGGTAAATATTACATTCCGTGTATTTTACCGCAATTAAAAAAAAACAACAATCGGCCAGGCGCGGTGGCTCACGCCTGTAATCCTAGCACTCTGGAGGCCGAGGCGGGCAGATTGTTTGAGCTCAGGAGTTCAAAACCAGCCTGAGCAAGAGCGAGACCCCGTCTCTACCAAAAATAGAAAGAAATTAATTGGACAACTAAAAATATATAGAAAAAAATTAGCCGGGCATGGTGGCACATGCCTGTAGTCCCAGCTACTCGGGAGGCTGAGGCAGAAGGATCGCTTGAGCCCAGGAGTTTGAGGTTGTTGTGAGCTAGGCTGACGCCATGGCACTCACTCTAGCCAGGGCAACTAAGTGAGACTCTGTCTCAAAAAAAAAAAAAAAAAAAAAAAAAACAACCACCAAGAATCTCTTTTTTTCTAATGTTTACGACACTGAAGATAAAGTGTGTAACAAATGTTAAATGCACTTTCAGCACTTCCCTCTGAGAGCCATTCCTAAATGAATACATCATCTTTCTTTTCCCCTAAACTCTAAGCTCCATGAAGGTACAGACGATTGTCATCTTGTTCACAGTTTGGTATGGGGTTTAATAAATATTTGTTGATGAATGAATGAACATTTGAGTATATATCTATGTGTTTTGGCTAATTAAAAATGTTTTAAAGCAAACAAAAAAACCAAAGTAATACACTATGAGTACAAGAAAATCTTGAAAACTGTCTAGTTCTTCCCTGTCCATGTCCTCTTAGCTCTACATTTTATAATGGATGGAAAAGCAGACCAAAGTCTCAGCTTAGTT
>CAUYSK010088123.1:0-12841 GCA_963575035.1 Avahi laniger | reverse complement strand
CACCAAAGATTACTCTATATAATACATAAAGATCTTCAACAAATCAATATAAAAAGTAGACAACTCAGTTGAAAAATTAATAAAAGATTATAATAGGAACTTCATAAAGCAGGATACCCAAATGTCCAATAAATATATGTGAAAAGATTCTCAACATTATAAGTGATTGAGAAAATGTAAATTAAAACAAAATGTGCTAAGCACACACACTATCTCAACAAAATGGTTAAAATTAAGTAGACAGATGATACAAAGTTTTGGTAAAAATGCATTAAAATGGCACTTTCCAGACACTGATGATAAGAGTGGTAATTGTTTCAAACACTTTACAGAACTGTTTTGCAGTTTTTATAATCCTTTGGTTTCAATCTCCCATTTTTTTTTTTTTTTTTTTTTAGACAAAGTCTCATTTTGTTGCCCTGGCTAGAGTGAGTGCCCTGGCGTCAGCCTAGATCACAGCAACCTCACACTCCTGAGCTAGAGCAATCCTCCTGTCTCAGCCTCCCAAGTCGCTGGGACTGCAGGCATGTGCCACCATGCCCGGCTCATTTTTTCTATATATTTTTAGCTTGTCCAGTTAATTTCTTTCTATTTTTGGTAGAGACGGGGTCTCGCTCTTGCTCAGGCTGGTTTCGAACTCCTGAGCTCAAACAATCCGCCCGCCTCGGCCTCCCAGAGAGCTAGGATTACAGGCGTAAGCCACCGCGCCCGGCCCCTTGAGGCCAATTCTTGGAAGAGGTACAATGTCATTTCTGCCACAGTCTATTGGCCAAGACAAGTCACAGGCTAGCCCAGGTTCAAATTGTGGGGAAATAGACTCAACTTTGTAATGGGAGGAAAGTTACACTGCAAAGGGATATGGAAATAAGGAAAGGGGGAAATGCAGCCATTTTTGTAAACACAGCACACCATAGTATCCCCAGAGCCTAGTAAAGTACCTGGCACATGGTAGGGACCCAATAAAGAGAGTATTTATTGTGTGAATGAGTTAGAACATTTTACCTTCAGTAGTCCTTATTTTGTTCTTAGCTTGTCTCCCTCACTGCTAAGCAAGACCCATTCATGTTTGTGACCCCACAACATGGACATTGCATAGGACTCCACTATGTGATAAATAAATACAACACCGACTCTTTTCACGCCCTCTTGCACATGTCTATTGCTATGCCTTCACAAAGCTTAAAGGCTTCCGCAGCCAATTTGCATAGGTTTTGCAATCCGGTGGGCCAGGGCTTGGATCCTGAATCTCATTTACCAGCTGTGGGATCTTGGGCAAGTTCCTTCACCCCATTGAGCCCAGTTTCTTGTTCCACAAACAATGGGAAGCTACTCATAAGGTAGGGTTGAAGTGCGATTAGATATGTGAAGTGCTAAACACAGTGTCAGGCACTGAATAAACGTCATCCCCTTTCCTTTACCCTAATGCCCTGTGTCACCTTGACCTTGATTTGGCCCCTCTAGCTCCAGCCCTGGCTTATCCAGTCTGTCCCAGGTAAGCCCCCTCTGTTCCACACGTCCCTTGGTCTCTTGAATGCAATCATTGCCGTAAACGTGAGTACAGCTGAACTCCCATCAGCGGTGTAATTCCTGTTGCCACAGATGAGCAGGAAGACTGTGGACCACATGGGATTGTTGCCCTGCCTGGCACAGCTTCCCTAATCCTGAGACCAGAGCAGCTTCCCCTTGTACTCTTCAGGTCTCTGGAGGTCCAGCTGCCTCCGTTGCTCCTGCTGACCTTTGGTCTTCCACTTTTATGTCTTCCATCATAAAAGTGCTCACTGCTCAGGTCCATTTTTAAATCCTCTGGATATTTCTTCTTTCTAGGTCAGCCGTCTTCTCTCTAGGTTTTCCCTTTCCTTCTTGTACCCCTCCTCGCCTTACTATTTTTGACCTTCCTTATGTCAGGCAGTGGCTAAGCACTTTATGCTAATTGGCTCATTAGTTCCTATATCCAGCCTGTGGCATAGGAACTATTATCGCCACCATTTCCCTGGTGAAAAGTTTGGGGCTCAGAAAGTTCACATAACCTGTTCAGGGCTGCACATGGTAGATGGTAGAACCAGGATGAACCCCAGGTTCTGGTCCCAAAACTGTACCCTCTCCTCCCCCCGCACCCCCCCCCATTTGTTGCTTAGTTGTGCATCCTGTGGCAACTTCCTGTTAGAATGTTCCTTCCCTATGCATGGCCAGTCTAGATGTTATTGGCATTTTCTTCAGAATTACCACCTTCCTCCTCAACTCTCATTTTCCTTTTTCTCTGGGGCGATGCAGTTCAGCAGAACTTTCTGTGATGATGGAAATGTTCTCTGCGCTGTCTACCGGAGTTGCCACTAGATACGTGTGGCTTTTGTGCATTTGATGTGTGGCAAGTATGACTGAGAAATTGCTTTTTAAATTTTTATTTAATTTTAATTAATTTAAATTTAAATAACGAGACCTGGCTAGTGGCTACTGTATTGGACAGCACAACTCTAGGGTCTCATCTTAGTGCAGTTTGCTGTTGGGGGGAGGATGAGGGACTGAACGTGGGGAGAGGTAGATGGGGACAGAGGCAGCTTGAGGAAGCCACAGAACTATTTGCTCATGAATGTTGACCTAAGACTAAGCGTCTCATAAGGACAAATCATTTAATGAAGTCCAGAGTCCTGGTCCCAGATTCTTTCCTGGACCTCTGGCTTCCAATCACCAGGTTCCTGGCGAGGTCATCAAGAGTGCCAGGCTCTAGGAGTTACGCTGAGGCTCTTCAGAAAAATAGCCGTCCTAAGCACCATGCGAATTAAAATGTGCTCCTTCCAGTGTAGGGAAAGAGTGAGAAATCACTGAAGTAAGGTTTCCTTCTTCAGCGTGTGCTGCCAAAATCAACAGTTAGTCAATATAAACTTTGGCCTGCAGTTTGCAATTCTATAGAGCTTCCCACTCAAGTTTTCTGGAAATGCAAATTATAAAGTCCTCAGCAATGGTTCCAGACACTGAAATGCCCTTTTTTTTTTTTGCTATTGAATCCAGATAGCCTCTGAGACTTTCACACAAAGCGATCTCCAAAATGGTTACTTGATGAATTAGATTCTAGTGAGCCTTCAAATATTAACAAATTTCTATCAGAAAAATTTGCCCAGCTCTGGAAGCAAAAAAATTCGTTCTTTTACTTATTCATCTAACTACCCATCCATCCATCCATTTATCCATTCGCAAACATTTTCTGAGTATATAGGAAATGCTAATATGCAGGTGGAGAAGAGGGCGTACAAAATTAGAAAGATGGAAAGACAATTTTTATAGATTCAACTTCTTTTTAATTTTGAAAATAACAGGTAGGTTTCATGCTGGTAACCGAAAGGACATAGAGCATTGAGCCCCTGTTCTTGTTTCCTGCTACCAGGTATCTTTCATTAATTTATTTAATTATCAAATATTGTCAAGTGTCTTTCATGCACAGACATTTAGTCTTTGTCACTAGAACTTTGAGGTCATAAAGTGTTTCAATAATGCTTTTATTATGGAACTGAGCTCAATAAGCTGCAATTTATTTCTTCACATATCTGCTTCTGTCTCTAGATTGGGGGTCCTTGAGGGCTAGGACACTTAGTGACTGCTATGTTCTTGGTCCTAGAGCATTGCCTGGCACATGGTGGGAGCTTATTAAACATTCCGTGAAGGAACACAGAACCACGGAACTGATAGGAGGCTAGATCCATGATCCCCACAGCTCAGCAGCTGATCTCCCACATGGGAGTCCTTCAGAACATAAGCTTCAAAATCCGTAAGGAATCTGAAGCAACTTGCTCTGAGATTAGCCTTTGTGAATGCTTCAAATCCTCCCCTATTTTAGTTATATTTTCAGCCTCCAGTATCTGAAGGGATAAAAATTCTCCATGTGTACTAATCACAAATAGGACTTTCTTTCTTTTTCTTTCAGATGTCCTAAAACTTCAAGTTCAAGATTGTCCTCTATCTACTTCTATAATAACAATATAATATTTGATGAAGGCTTATAAATTAATTGAAAATCTAAAAAAAATTATAATAATCTTATCCAGGACTTTCAGTTTTATAAGCTTCTGTCATATCCATTTTTGACTCATGCCTTTACAGACCAGAATGTTCTTGAGAAAAGTCTTTCTTGAATATGAAAGCCTCCCATTCCATCTGTTTGTCATCTCTACATACTCTTTTCTGAGTGTCTTTCATAAGGTTCAGTGACAAAACCAGTTTAGAATATTCATTCATTTATCAGTTTACTTAAACATTTATTCAACAAATATTTATTGTATGCCCACCATGTGCCAGGCACGGCAATTTTGTACTGGGCTAAGACTGAATAAAATCACAGGCCAGTAATTCCTTTTTTCCTGTCCTCGCTGCTATTCCCCCAGCTCAACTTCCAGAGCAAACATTGAGGTTTGGCAGTTCATCAACCCTGTGTTTACCTCCTTTCTTTTCTTGTTTCTTTTTTGTTTAGAACTGTTGATTTTCTCTTAGAGATGTTTACTTTTCACAAAGTAAAAGTGTCTTTCTTCCCTGGGTAGGTTGTAAGTTCCTAGAAAAGATGAGGGAAGGGAAACCCTGGGGTTTTCGCTTACATTGCCAGGACCATGTTAAAGGTGAGGAAACAGAGGTTCTGCGGAGATTAACTAAATTGCCCAAGATCTCTCAGCCGGTCCGTGGTGGGGCTGGGATTCTCCCTAGACATGCCTGGTTCTAAAGCTGCCAGAACTGCCACCTCGCCAGCCTGTCTCCCTGAATGCCAGAGCCGGTGGCTCACGCTTATTCAAATACCCCAGAGAGCTGATCTCAGAGCTGGCCCACAGCAGACACTCAAAACTATTTATGGACTTAACTTGATTTAAATAAATGTGGATGGTTTGGCCGGTTCAGGGCAATTAACCTGACAGCACTTCTTTCCTCACATCATGGACAGATGGTGGCTCTTCAGGAGACATGAAGACCTGGGGTGTTATGAATCATTATCTCTTTCTTTCCCCAGCTAGCCGAGATAAAAGCTGCAGGCTTGGCCTTGACTTTGCACTTTTTAGATTTCTGTCAGAACAAGACACAAACCTTAATGCATTTGGGTAATGCTCGGCCAACTTGCAATTATTTGTGGTAACAGGGAGCAAGGATGACATCCATCAACCTCCAAGTTTCCCTTGGACCAAGAATGTCGGTGTCTTTCTCCCGCCCCTCCAACAGAGCAGCGTGCAGGCGGTGGGTGCTGAGAGGGCCCAGGACAGGCTTGCAGGAGTGAGGGGACAAGAAACAGAGCAGGAGTGGCCCCACAGAGAGCCAAGAGCTACCTCTCTTGTGTTTTAATGCATTCTAAATGCAACGGCTATGTAAATGCTCCTTCCATGGTGGCAAAAAATGATTCTAAAAATAGAGCTTTTGCACTTTTCTAATTTTGCACCATGTCTGTTTGTTATCTATTCAAAAATAAATGTATTTTAAAAAAAGATCTGCATATTCTCACATCCAAAGCCTGGAGTAGCATAGAGTTAATGTAACAGCACTGGCCTGAAATCAGTGGAACTGGGTATTAGTTGCTGCTAATTTTATTTCTAAGACACCGATTTCTCCTGCTTAAAATCCTCAAAATCTCAATCATCTAAAAATAAATTCAAACTCATTTTCTTGTTCTATGAGATCAGGGGTGATCTAACTCCTACCTACCTGTCTTAGGATAGGTTTCCCCAAAAACAGTCCCTAAGAGAAGGATTTGGTTGCAAGTAGTGCAAGATCACTTGAGGGAGGTGATCCCCATCGTAAGGTGGTGGGGATGTGAGACAGGGAAGAGAGGAATGCCAAGAAAAGGTGCCATATGAGCTGGTGACCACCATGAGAAACTTGGGTTCAATCTCCCACAGTCCCTCGGAGAGATTGTGTAGAACACACTTGACATTATCTGACTACAAGCAAGGAATCTGGGGGACTTGTCTATCAGCTCCCCTCCTCATTGGTTGAGGGTTGACTTGAGGGTATCAACTCCTCTGCTCTTCTAGGTGCCTCCGGCAGAAACTAAACATGCTCTCCTGAGCCAAGCGTGCACTCAGGCAGGGAGATGCAGTGCTCGAGCTGGGAAGCTGCAGATGAGCTGGGTAGATCACAGAAAACAGCCATAATACTTGGACACTTTTTCTGTCAAGAGGTGGAATCTATTTCTATGCTCCTTGAATTTGGGCTGGTATTTTGATGAACAGAATGTAGAAGTCACAAATTGTAGAAGTTCTTGGCTAGAACTCAAGAAACTTTACAGTATCTGCTCTTGTACTTTTGGAACTGTGCTGCCACCATGCGAATAAGCCCAGGCTGGGCCGCCGAAGGATGAGAGACCCCATGGAGCAGAGATGTGTCATCCCAGCTGAGCATCCCTAGGTCAACCAGCCCCTGCCAGCTGACCACGGACACGGGAGTGAGCCCAGTCCGGCCCAGAAGGACAATCCAGCTGAGTCCAGGAAAAACTGCTAAGCCTGTAGTCATAAACTAAATAAATTGTTGTTGCCTTGAACCTCTAAATTTTGGGGTATTTTGTTATACTCCAAAAGTTAATTGATTTAGCATTCTGGCAAAGGCTACAGGAGGTAAGAAATGGAAATAAACAGAACTGTATACAACCAGTTTCCTGTCTTTGGGTGATGGGCTGGTTACCTTTGCAGTGCTGTTATCAGAACTGCTCATGTGGAAAAGATAGGTAAGACTTAGAGCATGGCCAGTGGTTTTGGAGAGGTCCAAGCTTAAAATTAAAAACAAAATCAAAGCACTTTGCAAATCTCTTTTATTCATGGTGGCAGTGACTTAAACTTTTTGTCTGTTTGCAGACCGCTTAAAAAAAAAGAGAGAAGCCCGAAGTCCACTTTACTTGCTTCTTACTCAGCTCTGTTTGTCATGTTCCTCCACTAGCATTCCCCAAGAAATCTCACTGGAATCACCAGAAAGAATGGCATTACTTTTAAAGATATCAGACACATGTTTGATGGTGGAGGGTGACCATCTCGTCCTGGTTTGCTTAAGACTTGGATGATTTCGGCACTGGAAGGTCCATGTCCCAGAAAATCCCTCCACCCCAGGCAAACCAGGTATGATTGGTCACCCTACTATATGAGGTGATATCTGGTTTTGTTTAATATTGTAGGGTTTAACTTGCACCAGAAACAAAATTATAAAGGGTGTCCATGGCTAGGCATGGTGGCTCATGCCTGTAATCCCAGCACTTTGGGAGGCTGAGGTAGGAAGAATGCTTGAGACCAGGAGTTGGAGACCAGTCTGGGCAACATAGCGAGACCCCCATCTTTAAAAAAAAAGAAAAAAATTATCCGGGCGTGGTGGCCCACACCTGTAGTTCTAACTTCTTAGGAGGCTAAGGCAGGAGGATCACTTAAGCCCAGGAATTTGAGGCGACAGTGAACTATGACTGTGTCACTGCACTCAAGCCTGGGTGACAGCAAGACCCTATCTCAAAAAAAAAATGTATATTTATAAAGAAGGTATCCTTGCTTTGAGGAAATTCTTTATATAAAATTTAGGCTTATAAAAAAGTTATAAGTTTACATTTCAAAATAAGTTTATGTACAGGCTTATATGTATACCTAGCTAGGCACATTTACTTACGTTCCAAAACAAAAATTCATAATGTTTCATCTTCTCTTTTAAATGACATCTTTCTTAGTTTGCTTTGAATATGAAACACATACAGTAGTCTCCCTTATCCACAATTTCCTCAGTTTCAGTTACCTGAAGTACAGTAAAATATGGTATTTTGAGAGAAAGACACCACATTCACATAACTTGTATTACAGTATGTTGCTATAATTATTCTATTTTTATTATTAGTTATTGTTGTTAATCTTGTACTATGCTTAATTTATAAATTAAACTTTATCATAGATATGTATGTATAAGAAAAAATATAGGATACATAGGGTTCAGTACTATCTGTGGTTTTAGGCATCCATTAGGGGTCTTGAAACGTATTTCCTGCAGATAAGGGGGGCTACTGTACATGTAAGAGTTTTGTTAATATTTATACTCAGCCTTTCAGGAGCATGCATGCTCCTCAAGCCAAAACCCTGGGTAGAAACGTGGTCATATCACAAGACCCTCACCCCAAAATTTTAAATTAATTTTTGGAAAGCTGAGTGCATTTTCCAATGGAAACAACGTTATAAAATCCTTTAGACCTTGTCACCCTCTCTAACTTTTTTTTCTGAATGGGAAAGCTCTTCCAAACGCCAACTCTAATACACGTAGTCCCCAACAGAGTGCCAGGGACCAATGAAACTTCCACCATCCTTGCAGAAGGGCCTTTCTCCTCTCTCGTTTCTTGAAGATGCCTGCTGAGGGCGTGGTGGGAGGGGAGCTCCATTTGGGAGAACTTTTAGGGCAGGTATGGGGAAGATGGACACAGAGCTGCAACCAAAACCACATTGGCTGAGACCATGTCTTTTAGTGTGTGGTCTTACTTGTTAATTGGTAACTTGCTTTCTTTATTTTCTTTAATAGTTCCAAGTATCTAAAGACTTTAACTGAAAACTGCCCACCTTCACAGCTCTTAAAATAAAACAAAATAATAAATTTAAACATATTTCTATACAGTCGTAGCAGATGCTGAATTTTAACTGAAAGACAATGAGAAGTTTCATGTCAAAGCACATGTCATTTGCTCTGAGTCTGGTAAAATAAATTGGATTTGGGCGGGTAGAAAGGGGAGGAGATAGAAACACTTTCTGGCCTTTGTTACCCACGACCAGACGCTCCCTAGAAAGACGGACACCACGAGGTACCAAAGAAGAGGGTAGAGCATGTACAGATGCACCGTGGTGACAGAGGATGGCACGCAGAGTGGAGGGAAGCCACGGTGTGAGGGTCGTGCTGGGCGGGGGCACCACAGTACGCCGGAGAAAGGACATGGACTCTGGCGAAGGCTTGAGTCCCAGCCCCCCCCTGCTGTGGCCTTACTTAAGCTACAGCTTCGAGCCTCAGTTTCCTTCACCGTAAAATGGAGGTGATGGGAGCTACATCAAAGGGTGGTCATGAAGGTTAAGTGAACTGATGTGTGTAAAGTCCCTATGCTTGACCATAAGGTAAATGCTCAGAAGGTGGTACTTCTGATTGCTATATTAAAAGGCCCTCTTAATTTGCATAATGATCTGAAGTACATTCATAGAGATGTCAATAGTTATGGGTTTGTTGATTGCTCTTTCCCTCTGTTTTCCCCTTGTAGAATCATTTAAGAGGAAAAAGGGAAGCCTCCAAATAAACCCCAGTCTCCTTGGCTCCAGTTCCCTCGGTGCCCAGGGTTCTCACGACTCTGGAAGGCCCAGCTGAGATTCCCCAAATTAGCAAGCACCCATGCTCCATGTTGTATGAGGGTCCTCCACCCCACCACTTTTCGCTTTGCCAAAGAAATTAAAAATAAGTCATTCTATATTTAAACTTTCAATTTGGAGATGTAGGCATAGAACTGGCTGAATGAGCTAAGCCCTGGTGACAGACGCTGCATTGCAGTGGGGAAGCGCCTTGGACCTTTATGCGGACAGCCAGCGAGCGTCTGGGGTATGCATGTTACAGCTAATTCTGAGGGAGAGAGACTCTGATCCATCTGGGAGGAGGAATTGGGTCCCCTGATACATAAAGATTGGAAACGTTCACTGATGATTTGCTCAAAATTGAATTTTATAACTTTTCTTTTTTTTTTTTTTTTGAGATGGGGTCTCTCTATGTTGCCCAAGCTGGAGTGCAGTGGCTTTTCACAGGTGTGATCACAGCACAACACGGCCTCAGACTCCTGGGTTCATATAATTTTCCTGGGCACTCTTTATGTTGTGGAGTAAACTCTTGGGTCTTTCTTACAAAAATCCCAGTCAAGAAAGGGAGCTCTGTGAAGCTCTCAAACAGGTGAGTTGGTGGCTGCGCAGACTCGATTCCTTGGGAGGGCCTCTCCTCCCACCTGCTCTCCCCTGAACTTCACAGAGTTCTAGGATGCTCCGCGCTGCCTGGGGCCGCAGCTCTGTGGATGTGCAGCTTCCTTTCCACACCGTGTCTCTGAATAAAGGCTTCTTTCAGGGACTTTGGGAAAAAAGTGTCAGATGTAATGAAGGTGAGTTGAACTTATGAGATGCGGTAGAAAGATTCTGGACTCTGGAGACCCAATGTCACCTTTCTCTAGCTGTGTGCCCTTGGGCACAAGTCCTAACTTCGGAGTGTGCGTCTCCACCGGTGCAAGAAGATTTGTGCTCCTCTTACAGGGCTGTCGGTACAGCAGCCCGTAGTGGGACTCAGCAGAGTTGGCCTCTGCCTTCCCTGCATGGCAGAGCCTTGCACGGCCAGGCACCTCCCTAGGCCACAGCACCCGACGGAGAACCAGAGTCCGGCAGATACGGAGGGAGCTGCTCCTGCCACCTCCATAGGCCAAGACCGTAAAACTTCAACCTGCCTTTGTTTGTTGTTTGTTTTTTCCTATTAAAATAACTCACAATCGCTTCTGTTAAAATAAGTGAATAACAATAAACAAAAGGTAGAAGAGGACATTCTGAGGAGCGAGAGGAACACAGCCCCACTGGGTCTCGCACACACTGGCTCTGGGAGCCGAGTCCCTTAGCTTTGCTTTTATCTTCTTCTTGCTTAGGGGGAGAAGAAAAGAATGAAGAAGGATACTGGAAACCCTTAGCTCTCACGGTGCCCGCCTGTCCTGCCGTTCTCCTGCTGGCGGTGGCTGGACAGGGTGCTGGGCGGCTGGAATGAGCCTGCGCCAGCTCCCGGGTGCTGCCGGCCGAGGCGAGGCTGACCCCTGGCAGCACCACTCTGACAGTGGCTGGCCTGGCAGCTCTGGGCACCTCGGCAGTTCAGGGATGCCTCAAGCTGGAAAAACTTCTTTGGCATTTAGGTGGGGCAGGAAGGAAGGGTAGGGAAGGTTCCTCTAAAGTCAGCAAAGCGGGGGGCAGCAATGAGGAGGAGAGATGGTTACTCAGTTCCTGCCATGCCCTGCAGGCTGGGGCCCAGGCTCTGGGAGCAGAATCCTTGAGAACAACATTTGAGCCCGGGGCGATACAGCCGTGCTTTGCCCATGCTGTTCCCTCCGCCCAGGAAGTCCATCTCCGCTTTGTCTACCCAGAAGAATCCTAGCATCCTTTAAGTCTAACTTGAATGTCCCCTCCCCCAGGAAGCCCTCCTCTCTAAGAGTACACATGGCCTTGGATTGTTATTCCATATTATTCCATAAAGTAATGTCAGGGAACTTTCCTTGCGATCCAGGGCCCAGTGGCCCAGGGACCTCAGGAATAGAGTGGGATCCGTGGTAAACGCTTGCTGATCTGAGGATGGTGAAGAATGCCTGTGGCATCTTCTATCTGTGCTCCAAGAAGGAGCACCGCTCCCAGGCCTGTTCCTCCCGTGGCCTCCGCTTAGGAACTGAACACGTCTCTCATCTTCGCTCACGGATTCCAATGGGAGCTGCTCCTTCCAGGCCTTCGAGTGCTGCTGTCGCGCAGCGGCCGAGAGGCGTACGGCAGAGTGGGGAGGAGGCAGCCTCTGCAGCAAGGATTCCCTGGGTTTCAGTTCTGTCTCCACCACCTACCAGCCGTGTGCCGTGTGGCTCTGGGCAGGTTGGCAGGTCACGGAAAGACTTGCTGCAAGGACCAAAGGAGTCACCACAGCATGAGACTTAGATGGGGGTCTGGCACGTAAAAGGAACTCAGGAACGACAGCTATTATTATTTGCCCCGTCTCCCCCAAATCACAGAAATAGGACTCCACCCTATCTCAGGGACTATCCTGAATGCGTCTGGGGACAATGGGAGTGGGGACACTGGCCGTCCTGCAGGCTCAGGCCAGGTCCCACAGGGGAGGGGCAGCCGTGGGCCAGAGCCAAGGAAAGGCCTGTAAAGGGAGTGGTGGGGTGCGGGTCCCAGGCACTCATGAGCCTCCCCAACACTCCCAAGTGGAGCCTGTGGGATCCCAGGCCTGCCTTTCTGTTTTTGGCTTCCTGGCCTTTGCTGCTGTCCTCAGGGACAGGCTATTTTAAGTAGCAGTCAAAATAAAACTAAGATTAACCCAGAATTCTTGGCAGTCAAACAATACCATAATTATGTGCTTTTTAACTTCAGAAATCAGGCAGCCGAAACTGACGCGCCGGGGTCCACAGGGTGTTTTGAGGATAATAAGGCCTCCATCCGCGCTGCGTCACCTTCGCACACGCCTCGCCACAGGCGGCTGCCGGAGAACCATCGGGCTCTTGGGGACGCTGTTTCTTCTCCGGGAAGTCATATTGTCTGAACAGCAATACAACTTGCTCTCACACCAGATGCTGCTGGGTTGGAAGGGTGGCTTATTACTTTCTATATCATAAATCCTCTTGTCCCAGGCCCAGGGACTGGCGGGCTGTGAACGGACAGAGGAAGCTGTGTTCCAGGGCTGGACTTGCAGGGCAGGAAATCACTCCAAGGACTGTGTTTGTGCTTTGATTGCCGACGAGGGGCGCAGACCCTCTAGTCGGGCAAACAGTCCCCTTCCTCTTTGCTGGAGCTGAGGGGGAGGGGAGGGAATTAGTCACACACAAGAGCGACAGGATTAGGCCCCTGAGAGTAAAACCCTTCACTCCAACCCAGAAAGGGGCAAAAAGAATGGGAGATTCAATAGATGGTGGGGTTGAGCTGATGTCAGTAAAGGTCACTGCCCGAAGAACAAAGCGGCAGCCGGGATTAGAGGCTTGGGCGGCTCTCTAAGCTCCCAGGCCAGGCCTCAAAACGCCTGCAAGAAAGAAAGGGACCAACAGACCCTAGCTCCAGGGGCAGTCCCAGAGGTGTGGCTGCAGAAACACAATTTCCCCCCAAACACTGGCCCTGGGAACAAG
>CAUYSK010088121.1:0-27048 GCA_963575035.1 Avahi laniger | reverse complement strand
GCTCTCTCTCTCTCACTCTCTCTCTCACGCTCTCTCTCACACACGCTCTCACGCTCACTGGCACACTCACTCACGCTCTCACACACGCAAGCGCGCGCTCACACACTCGCACACACGCACGCGTGCGCACACACACACACGCACACACACACGCGCGCACACACGCACACGCACGCACACGCACGCACACACACGCGCGCACGCACACACACGCACGCGCGCGCACACACACGCACACACACGCACGCGTGCGCGCACACACACACGCACACACACGCACGCGCGCACACACACGCACACGCACACACGCGCGCGCACACACACGCACGCACGCGCACACGCACGCGCACACACACACACGCACGCGCACACACACACGCACACACACACACCATCCCCCACCCCATACTCGCTTGCTACCTCGATCCTGGCACTTATCAGGACCCACCTTAGCAAAATTCTGAACTGAAACCGGTACATCTTCAGTCCCCTACTCCCCCTCCAAACCTCCCCACTTGCCCTCTTGGCTGACCACACTTCCTCTTCCACCCACAGGTCCCTCCCGCTAAGAGAAAACCCACTACAGGCGGGGAAAGTCCAGGATTTGAAGTGGCGCGATTTGAATTCCTGGTCTGCCACGTATCCATGCGGACAAGTCACTTGGCCTCTCTGGGCTTCAGTGCTCCCTCCCGTAAAAGGGCAGTGATAAAATGTTCACTTCTCCCGTCTGTGACAGCAAGAGATATACTGTATGTGAAAGCGCTGGGTAAACCACCAGACGTTACACTATCGCTGTCATTAGTACTGTTGGAAGTTAGCAGCAGTCCAAGGAAGCATTGAATTAAATGTCACAGAGTCTGGTTATAAAGCCTCTCCTCCACTGCTCGCCATGAAACAGAGGCAATCCCAGGGACACGGTGGAAAGTGCTAACGGAGACCCTCATGATACAAAAGTGCCCCCAGATATAATTACAGTAGCTGAGCTCTAAGGAGAGAAAGGTAAATTCCTATGTGTGAGTTTAAAGAGGGGATTATGGGAGGAGCACGTGAGATGCTAAAGCCGAGTTCGCCCAGGGAACTTCAGCGCTGGCTACAGCCCCCACCCTCCGGCGCAGGCTGGGGGCCAGGGATGCAGCACCCACCCGGGACAGGCTTGGCTTTGCAAGTTGCCAGCTCCAAGTAGGGGACTTGAAAATGCTGCCCACCAACCTAGAGATAAAACAAGGTATTCTAGATGGAGGAAAAAGTCTCCCACAAGCAACAAAAGACCAGGAGAGGGAAATGGGCAGTGACTGCTTAATGGGGACGGAGCCTCCTTCAGGGGTGACAAAAACAGTTTGGCGCTAGATAAACGTGATGTTTGCACAACATTACAAATATACTAAATGCCACTGAATTGTATGATTTAAAATGATTTAATTTTGTGTTGTGTTAATTTCACATCCATTAAAAAAGAAAAAGAAACCAAAAACCTAAGCCTTTACCACACACACCATGGAATTCCAAACCAGGTTACCAAAGTAAAAAGTGGTGTTGAGCCAGTGAAAACATTACGGTGCCCAACGACAAAATGCAAAACTAATGCACAGGGCCCTTGCACAACCCAGGGCACGGGGAAGGAGGGGGAAAAAGGGCTTTAATTATTTTAAACATATTTCTTTTATCGTCTCTTCCAGATAGTCCCATTAGCTCTGTTAGCTCGAGTTCCTAGCGTATCAGCTCTCCTGTTTGTGCTACCTGCGATTCTTCATTACGGGGGACTGTTTTCTCATGGGGGCTGTACTTTTTTTTAGCCCTTTTTCCCCTCCCCTGAAAGGAGGGAGGAGGCGGGGAGGGAGGAAGGGAAGGAAGGAAGGACACTTGTACCCGCCATCTTCAGGAAATACTTGCTGCCTGATGACCGAGGCGGGCCGGGACGCCGCTGCAGCTGCAGAGAATGGGAGGGAAGCCGCAGGAGTTGGGCAGGAAGGGGTGGGGAACTCCGGGTGGTACCGGAAGGGTTCCCAGATGAGAACTGCATTCTGAGCAGGGGACATGGCACAAAGAGGAGAAGAACAGTTCCATCGTGCATCTGCGTCAAGCTCTACGCCTTCCAGGACACTGTCGCTCACTGTTCCGTCTCTTCCTCCTTCCACGCACAGTCATGGTCCCTCCCATGTCACGGCTGGTCCAGAGAGGCAAAGGAAGTTGCCCAAGATTGCACAGCAAGTTAGTGCCAGAGTCAGCCAAGGCCCTCGCTCCCAGGCCACTGTCTTACTGCCTGGAGAAACAAGGCTGCAGGAAGGTGGCTCTGGAGGGCAGACGGCGGCCCCCTGCCCCAGCCCAGAGCACAGGCGATGTTCTCGTGCAGGGTCCTGAGGACTCAGCATTGGTGGGCTCTCACCAGGTTCTGTGCACCTGGAGGTTCCCTGGCCCCTGAGGGATGGGGAGGGGAAGTGGGGGGCTGCAGGGCCTCAGCTCCCGAATGCTCCCCAGCGTACAAGCTTCCCGGGGGCCACCCCGGGCCCTAGCGCCACTCTTCACGCTCTTCCTACCACTTCTCCCTCTCCCCAGCTCCCCAACCCTTGGTCTCCCTCCTCTCAAGGGCAGGTGACAAAGCCTGTGTAGGGCTGGCTGGTCCCCCCTCCTGCCATCACAGTAAGCAGGACAGGAGGGTGCTGGTAACACCGACGCCTGCCTGTTAGGGTTGAACTGTGCCCTCCGCCATCCATATGCCGAAGTCCCAACCCCGGCACCTCGGAGAACGACCTTGTTTGCAGACAGGGTCTCACAGAGGTAATCAAGTGAAAACGAGATCACTGGAGGGGCCCTACCCGACTATGCCTTACGTGCTAATAAAAAGGAAATGTGAAAAAGACACACACAGGGGGAGAACCACGTGCAGATTGGAGTCATCCTGCCGTCAGCCCAGAAACTACCAAGAGCCAGGAGAGAGGCCTGGGGCAGATCCTTCCCTCAGAAGGAAGGAGCCCCCTCGATACCTTGATCTCAGACTTCTGACCTCCAGAATGGTGAGACGACTCCTGCTGCTGAAGCCACCCAGCCTGTGGCCCTAGGAAATCAACACAACCCCTAACCCAGCCAGCCCAGATCTGCCCACCGCGGTCAGGCCGGCCTGCTCGACGCCCACTCGCGGGTCCTTGCTGATGGGGTTCCCTCTCCCACCCATCCCAGGGATGTCCTTCCATCCCTCCAGGTCCAGCTCACAGCCCCCCCGGGGCAGGTCGCAGCCTTCTCTCCTGCTGAGCTCATCTGTCCTTGTCCGGTCTCGCTCGCACGAGTGTCTGGGCTGTTGGGTAATGATTCTCCTGGGCACCAGTCTTGCCTTCCCAACAAGAACGTCGATTCCGCAAGGCCAGGAGCTATTTCTATTACCTCTCTCATAGCCCGCAGCACAGCACTGTGGTAGGCCACAGAAGGTATTTAATAAATACTGGCTCGAACCCCCTTCCTAGCGTGCCCTTCGTGTACCGAGCCGCAAGCTGCGCGAGGGCTGCACCCGCCATCCTCTGTGTCTGCGTTCCCTGCATCTTTCGTAGCAGGAAGCAACGAATGTATGTTGAATGGATAAACACAAGCGTGTGGCAGAAATTATTTACCACGCGCCCCCACACGGGTTTCAAGGGAGCCATGAGCCCACTGAACTGTGTGCAGAGGACTTTGTGTGTCTGTAGGCTTACATGTGCAGTGTGCTTTTGCCCAGCGAGAGGGTTATGGACCTCTCTTAGCAATTAAAATAAAAGCCAGTCCTGAAAAACATTGAGAACCAATGCCCCGGAGGAAGGAACTGACATTTATTAAGCCCTTACTCTGTGTCTGGTGACGTGGGTGTTACTGTCCCCAGTTTTCGTGAGCGGAAACTGAGGTTCGGAGAGGTAATGTCTTGCCTGGGTCCATGACGAGAGAGACACCCGTCCAAGCAGTCCAAGAGCACAGACTCTGGAGCCAGGCAGCCTAGGTTCAAATCCAAGTCCTGCCACTTTCTAGCTCTGTGATCTTGGGCAAGTTACTTAATTTCTATGTGACTCAGTTTCCCCATCTATGAAATGAAAGAAATAAGGGCACCTACCTCTTAGGTCTGTTGTGGGGAATAGCTGTGTCCGTGTTGACAGAGTGCGGCCTGGGCTCAGAAGACCATGAAGACAAAGGAGAGGGTGGCGGTGGCAGAGTGAGGTCCAGCCCAGGCCCGCGCAACCCTCTGTCATCACTAGCAGCATCCGGGGTGTCACATGCCCTGTCTCGCGGCTGGAACTCTCCTGTCCCCTTCTAGAAAAGGCCTTACAGTGCCAGCTTTTCAACAAGCTCCGCTTCCTGGTGGACTGGCCTGTGGCCGCCAGCTCGGCAGGTGGCCGTGCGGTTACATAAGGAGCAGGTCAGAAGGTGGGGAACTGCCCTTCCCCGTCAGCAAGACCGAGCCCCTGTGCAATGAGGACACTTAGCACTTCTGCCCTGCTCTTCATTTTCCAAGAGCTTTACCGCCGTCCACGAACGGAAATTGGAAAGGGAACATGCACGTCTCTTCCTGGAGCCCCATGCTGACGTCCAAACTCCTCTTAATTTCCCTGAGCCCGTCACTGCGCCCTGAGCTCAGACGGGCCACTCACATCCATCCTGCGGAGGCTTTATGAGTCCCAAGCCCCAGCCCTGGCCTGGCTCCTGCTCCACACAGTGCGGACAGAGCAGCAGTGGCCCAGCCTTTGTCCTGATTTTCTCCTCCTGCCAGTCCCCGTAGTCACCCCATCCCGGGTGAGGCCAGCGCCTTGTCCTAGCTCAGACCTCTGCCCTGTTTCTGAGGAACAGCCTTTGCGGATTTGTTTCAGGTGCATTTCTTTAGCTTTTTTCCTGCAAAACCATCACTATTGAACTCATTTGCGGGAGCATTTTTCATTCATTCCTGTAATGCAATTAGAATTGAGTTTCTCCAGCATTAGGGGGGACGTAACAGCAGTAGGGAAAATTGTTATTTCATTCCCAACGTTAACACGCCCACTCTGCCCCAATTTTCCCTCTGCTGCTAGCTCACTCGCCCGCCCGATGGCAAAGAGAATACTGACGAGGAAAATCACTCTCCAAATGAGAGAGCGGAAGCTCTGGGGGTGGATTCTCTTCTCAGTCGTTAAGCAGGGGCCTCCCAGCTTCTCTGACGCTCTCCTGCAGTCGGGGGAACCTTCCAACGCCTGCTGGAAAGTCCCACACTGGCCCCATTTCACTGGTCGGAGGTGAGTGGGGAGAGGGTCCCTTAGAATCGGACAGGGCCCTACAATCATTGTCCCAGAGAGGTTAAGTGACTGTCCCAAAGCCACGTGGCTGGGAAGATCTGCAGACTCCTGCTCGCGCGCGCCTCCCACCGCACGGCACTGCCCCTCCCAGGGCCCCTGGCTGCCGGCAGCCCAGCTCTCGTCTTTCTGGGCACGCTAGGCTTCAGTTTTCTGAGCTAGTGCAGACAAAAGGGGGAAAGGGTAATGTTGGTCTCTCGTGCAACCGCCTCCTCTCCAGTGTCCCCGAGTGCGTTCTGGAAATGCCCCCACCCCCTGGTCTGTCCTCCCCTGCCATCTTCCTCTTAGGGACTGTGGTGGTGCCACCCAACGATCCAGCCTTCCTTCCTTCCTCCCTCTCCCACTTCCATCCGTCTAACTCCCTATCCACGTATCCATCCATCTCTCCCTCCACCCAACAGAGCCTTCCTGAACACCTACCATGGCCTTAGCCTGTGCCAGGTCCTCCGAGCTCCTTCCCCGTGCTCCTCGGAGTGCCCGCTGCAGAAGAGTCCACTCCTCCCCTACCCCCATCAAGGCCTAGAACTGACCCACTTCCATCTACCCTCTAAGAAGGCCAAACCCTTGCTAACGTGTTTGTACAAATCCCATTAGTCCTTCTGAGCACTGGCCGCAGGCGGGGACTTGTGGAGCCCTTCGGCTGAAGGCTGCTGCCCAGGGGACATGGATGTCAGCCCTACCTCTCCTCCCCTCCTCTTCCCTCCCCTCCCGTCCCCACGGAGGCCAGGACAGCAGCAGCCATACGTACGTATGCAGAAGTCTCCATTCTCGTAGTAGCCAGGGCAGCACTGGGACCTCCGGCGGTACATGGTCCGGAGGCCTCGCCGATACGCCGTCTTATAGCTGATCCTAAGGCACAAGGGAGAAAGCCACTTGAAAGTAGTGAAAATCAATCACTCCCATTTAGAATGATACTTGTGTTGAGCTATATCAAGGATGCCATTCAATAATTACTTTAAAATGCATGGCGGCTTCGAATATGAAGGAACACAATAAAAAAAATCGATGGTGGGATCTGGGCTGCTGTGATGCAGAATGTGTTACCAACCAGCGTTTACCAAACTGCTGACTTCCCCCCAGTCTCTCCTAACTAGAAGGGTTGCGGAAGACACTTTGTGGGGTGACACCGTGGAGGGCACCCACGAGCTTCTCCTTGGCTCCTTAGAACCTCCAGACTCTGGGCTGGAGGAGCCCATGGGGTGACCCGGAGAAGAGTCAGCCCTGAGAGTTTCTGTCCCACCCCATCCCCACCCCAACAAGCCAGACTGCCCACAGCCCCTGGGCCTTGGCCCGTCCACTTGCAGAACTGGGGCAGAGGCAGCGAAAGCGCCCTCTGAGTCCAGCTCAGTCTCAGAGAGTGAATTCATCTCCCCACACCAAAAATAACGCCGCCAGGACAGGAGCCGTGCGTGCCACCCGAGCGCTCGCTCTGCAGAGGAAGAAGCTGAGGTTCACAAGGCAACAGATGTCTTGGACTGGGGGTCGAACACCTGGGCTCTAGTCTTTACGATGACGTAAGTGTTTGGACTTGGCCCTGCGCCAGGGAGGTTACAGGCAAAATCTCATCTCATTCTCCCAAGAACTCCCGGAGGCAGGTACCATTATTATGCTCCCCTTATTTTATTTATTTTATTTCTCTTTTAGAATTTTTATTCTCATTTTATTTTGTTACCCCTAACTCCCCACCCTGTGTTTTATGGATGAGAAAACTAAGATTCAGAGAGGTTAACGACTAGCACAGCTAGTAAGAGTCAGAGCTGGGATTCAATCCTAGCTCCCGCTCACTTCGAGGCTTACTCCGACTCAACCTATCGTCCTGTGCCAGTGCTCACAGGGGGGCTTTCTGGCCTCACAGACGGCCACAGTGAAGGAGTAAGACAGGGAAGTGTGGAAGGTGTGAGACCTGAGTCCTTCGGAGGGAGTCGAAATGGGGTGCCAACAGGCAAAGCCCCCTCCTCACATGCAGAGTCAAAGTGGAGGAGATGTGGAGTGGCCACAGAGACCAGAGGACGTGACCTGTGCATGGTCACGGATGTAACTCGGACTCAACCCTAAGTCCCGGAGCCCAGAAGCCAGAGCTCGTTCCACGTCCCCATCAGCACCCAGGGGGAGCCCGCCCTGTGGACCCCTCCTCAGCAGCAGAGCAGCAGGGTCTGGCCATCAGAGGTGCCTACAGCCTGCTTTCCACGGAGGGTCAGGCCGGCTTGGGAAGGGAGTCCTGTAGCACAGGCTGGGGCAACCCTCCTGGTCCTTAAAGCCCTCACTCAATGACAAATGACAGTATGGACTCTGGGGAAATCTGTGATATTTGGGAATGTCGTAAGTTAAGGTCATTCTACTTTGTCAAAAGCCCATAATGGAAGGTAAGCTGGCCTCCAAGTGAAGCTGCTTCCCCAGCACAGGAAGGCAGCTCCCGGCAGTTTCAGGGCTTGTATGAGTCTCTCAGATGAAGAATGGCTCCGGATTGACTCAGAGGTCCTCCAGCCATTCTCCCCACCAAATGGGGTTACCCACAAGCCTTCCCAAAGGGGAGGTGGTCTCGGTATCATTAAAGCCTCTCAGGAGACAGTCGCCACCCATGGCTTCTGACTCACCCATCCTTGCTGACTCCCCGTGCAGGGGGGGGAAGCAGGAGAGGGTAGGGCCAGGTGCCAGGCTGCTCTCAGGAGGATGCTGAGTTAAAACAAGCCATTCCACACCAACGCAGACGGACGGCGCAGCTGTCAGCATGCACACTCTGGGTCATCAGGAAAGGTGCAAGGCGACTCAATAATTTAGCAAAATAATTCATGTTCCAGGAATACGGCCTATTTTAATAAGCAGCCACTCACTCACCCAGCCCCAGAGGGGACAGCTCTAGCCCCAGACGACAGCTCTAGCCTCCGAGTACCCAACAGAGCCACACTTCAGAGCAAACCTGGCTCTTGCGCCAGGCTTTCCGGGGCTCAGGGAAGGAGCAGGACTACTCTTTCCGCCTCTGCCTTTCACCAGGGCCACAGGCAGCCAACTCTGGCAGAACTGGAGGGTGGGAAGGGAGCATTTGATCCTGCCTCCTCATTTCACAGCCAAAGGCTAGAGCAAAGGGATGCAGCGGTTTCTAGCGGACAAACCTTTCTGCAAATAACAGCTATAAAATCTGGGGGGAAATATAAAAAGGCACTGGAGAGAGGACAAAAACAGGTAGATATTGGAGGGGGTAGATATTTGGGAGAAGGGAACAGCCCTGGAAAATTTAGCCCAATAACAGTCAGAGCAATTAAAATTCAGATAGAAAACACACCACCTTACTGGTTTGAAGAACCACAGGATAAGTCCAGGGTGAACTCGGAAGATAGCAAATGAAAAGGGAAATCTTAGAAAGGAGAGAGCCACCAAGAAGGAGTCCCAAATTCTTAGTAAAATCTCCACCCAAACTTCTGACCCCTGAATTACAAGTATGGAGGGCAGACTCCAACCAGTCTAGCTAAAGCCAAAAACACTGAACTTTCACAGTTTGGAATTTGAGCTTAGCCAAGTAAACTGAATGCTAAAAGAAAGAAACAAAAAACAACAAATCAATACTCTCTGGAGGAACACAACAGAATCTAGTCTCTACAGTATGTCATTCATAATGCTCAGAATACAATCCAAAATTACTAGACATATAAAGAAACGTACTACCTATACAAGAGAAAAGGCAATCAATGAAGACCAACTCAGAGATAACCCAGGTATTGGAATTAGCAGACAAAAATTTTAAAGCATCTAGTATAGCTGTGTTCAATGTCTCACAGCAAGTTGGCAGCAAAATCTCAAAAAAACCCAAGACTTTGGCTTCTCAGCACAGAGCAAGTTCCCCATTCACATTGCTGCCCACCATGATTCCTAAATGATCCCCCAAAAGGGACTGGGCTCATAGGAGGAAGGAAAAGAGAAGTCTGGAATCAACACAGATGTTCAGCAACTGGGAAAAGAGCCCACCGTATGGCCTCTCCTTCATTCCCTTATTTACCCTCATCTGCTGGTTTCCTGCCCCTCAGGTATTATAATAATGTCACCTCACATGTGTCTAATACCTCACACTTTGCTCCATCTTCCCCTGCACTTTCCAAAGTATCTTCACATTCCTGATGTCACTGGACCCTGCGGGGTAGGTAGAGCAAGGATTATTATCTACTTGATGAATACATTGGGAATCCCAAAATAAAGTGACTTGCTCAGGGTCATTCCTCTCATCTCTCCCTTAGTGACATGAGAATGTGTCGTGATTTATAGGAGAGCTGTAGAAAAGGCTGCAGGATTACCATGTGCAGTTGTTCACGTTGAGCACTGCTAAGGGTGACCTGGCCAAGGTGCTGAGAGGTTGCTGAATTCTAGCCTGAACTCTGTTCTCCAAGCCAGATGCCCTGGCATGGGGGCTGCCTCTGCTCTGAGGGGGGCTGACGTGGGTTGGATTGTTCCCTAGAAGCAGACCCTGAGGCAAGGATTCAAAGGAAAGTGGTGTATTTGAGAGGTGACGCTCGGAGGCACTGGTGGGGGAGTGGGCTGATGAGATGCAGAAGTAAAGGCAGCCAGTACAGGGTGTGCCATCAAGCAGGACACTGGCGTGGGCAACTCCAGTTCCGCCCCCTAGAAACTCCTGGCATGCAGTGAAGAGCAGTTTCCCCTCCACTCCACGGTGAGGAAGTTGGGGTATTTATCCACCGCCCCACCTCCCGTCGTCGGCCAAGGGGTGGCCTCCAGTGCACTCACTCTCCAGCACTCCGGCCTGCCCTGCCCATGAGCCCCTTTGGCCAGAAAGAAGCCATCAGCAGAGCATCTCGGGTGTTCAGCGTAGAGGGCAAGTGCCACGGGGACAGGCGAGGTGCCCGACAACATCTGCTCCGGCGGACTGCTAACGTGCACGAAGCCGAGCCTGAGAGCCCAGCAGCTTTTCCCTGCCCCGCGTCTGAGAGAGGAACTCACCGGTGCCTGGTGCACTTGAACCAGTTGAGGATGTCTGTGCACCGTGTGTAGTAGATCTGATCGAAGGGGTGTGCGTACGATTCCTGGACGGTCACGGCGTAGCTGAGAACCAGACGGGAGATGCGAACGATGGTCAGCACCTGGGAGGCTGAGCTGATAGTCAGGACGCAGCCTCCCTCCGCCGGGGAGCCGCGCCACAGAGCCGAGGCCAGGCTGCACAGCCGGGCACCCCGGGGCCCTGACCTCCCGTCCCCACTCTCGTCCTTCTGCCCTGGAGGAGAAGCATTGGAACCTCCCGACCCCAGATTGGACCCAGGACACATCCCTGACTTTTGGCCCAACTTATTTTCTGAAATTTTCGTTCATTTGTTCATCCAACATAGAATGAATAAAAGGGGGTTTAGGTTTGTTTTATGTGGCCCTGGAAGGCAGAGCCAACGAGTTTAAAAATACTTTGTGTTTGTTCAGATATTTGCGGTGTTCAGAGAACATTCAGGGAAGCTGATCTTTAGAGCAACCAGATGAAGCCAGTGGCCCCATTTTACAGACGAAGAAACTAAGGCGCAGAGAGAGGCGGCCTGCCCAGGCCACACAGCTGGTATCAGCAACTGCCAATATTTATCGAGTGCTCTGTGTTAAGGGTTTATTTAATCCATTTTAATCCTCACACAATCTTAGCTAGGTGGAATTGTTCTCACTTTGCAGAGGAAGAAACTGAGCATCGGAGAGCACAGGTGATTCCCCAAGGTCCCCCCTCCCCGTTACCTTCCACTCTATTCCCCTCTAGTGTAGTTAGGGGTGCGCTGAGGACGTGCCCCCAGACCTCCTGTTAGAAGCGGTCTCTGTCATCCGGCCTGTTGGCTGTAAACCTGGACCAGCCAGTGGAAGCCACAGGGAAGCAGATCTCAGCTGAACCCAGACAGGCCTTTCCACCTGCCCACCCCTGGCGGGGGCTGCAAAGTGGCATTCAGGCCAGGACGCTCCAGTGAGGACCCGCACTTCCTGTGCAGGCTGCAGAGAGGACCTCAGCGAGATCTCAGGAATTCACTTCCATGTGGGCTGGTATTACCCGGTGTTTTACCCAGAAGGCTCACCGACCGGGCCAGATGGCCAGGTCCAGGCTGTAAGAGCCCGTCCGCTTTGCCTGAGGAAACGGTTGCTTAGCTTGCAAGGGCCTGGGCAGGCCAGCTCCCCGGGGGTCCACAGCAGGCTCTCTGATGCCTGAAAGGTCAAAGGTCTAGAATGCAGACGGAGTAGGTCAGGAGCAGTCAGGGATGCTCAGAGACCCAGGGTTGTGGGAAATTCTGTTTCTCTGAAGCACGGAGGATGTCAGGGAGGCCTTCGGCGTTACCTGAGATATGCCTCAGAGACACATGTCTACGCGGACACGGCAAAACCCCTGCTTTATCTCCAAGCTTGGGGAAACCGAGGCAGCTCAACAGCCACCCTGGCTTCCACAGGCTTCTTCCAACTAGGAAACTGCACGACTCTGAGCTCCCACACGTCTCCCGAGCGCCTCACGGGGAGGCAGGAGAATGAACGGTGACAGCGCACCGGCTCTGGGGGCCAGACGTGGGGGTCAAGTTTAAAGCCCGTCGCTTGTTAGCGGCACGTCCTCAGACATGTCATTTAACTCTCACAAGCCTCCATTCCCTCATTGTACATCTATGACAACTATTACTCGGGACTTCACGTGATTTTCATGAGATTAAAGAAGGGCGGGAACAGCCTCTCTCTCTCTGGGTGGTGGAAACATAAAACAAGGTAATACTGTACGTGGAAATGCTTCATGAGTACACAGTAAGTGTTTAATAGATGCTGACAGGCAACAATTCACCTCCTAAGCTAGGCACTGAGGGATCTTTCCTCCCCGACCATGATGGGGGAGAGGTACGACCTGCGTAACAGTGGACTCTCCACCTTCGTTAAGCACTTGGGGGTTCGGTGTCCCCTTCCAGCACTGACGAGGACAGTGGGTGCTCAGAGAAAAGGCCCCAGCCCAACAGAGGGGGTTGGAGGGTGTCATGGGAGACGGACTGGGCTCTGCAGGGTGCCCTGGGCTAAGGGAGGCTGGCAACAGGAGCCTGTGCCCGCCCCAGCCTCCGACCCGAAGTGCGTGCCTCTGGTTTCACGGCTGGGTGGTTTAACACCGCTCATTTGCCAACATGCTAATGAGGAGCCAGATTAATCTTGCAGAGCCAGGCTTTACTAGCCAGGAGAGGTCTTTACACTGGGTTTTATGGTGGAAGGGCGTAATTAACGAGGAGCCCGCCAGAAGTGCTAATCCAGCTGGGAAAGTCTCCCTAAGCAGTCTCTGGGGACCGCGGTGTGTTTCCAGAATGGCATAGGCTGGATGCATCCATGTGTAACTTGCAGTGAAGCTCAGCTGAAAAGGCTGAGAAGAAGGAGGCCCCTGATGTCACCAGGCATCACCTGCAAGGCTTCCCCCTCTGGTGCTAGAGAAGCCCAAAGGGTCCCCAGATCTCATCTTAGCCGCTGGGTTCATTTCCTGTCCTCCCATCCAGGACATGACCTCAGCTCACAGCCCAATCAGGCTGAAATGCCAGCTCTGTTCAGAATATTTTCACATTCCAAATTTATTGATGTTGGGCAGGTTTAAGAAATCAGAGAGTTTAAGATTGAATGGATCCCCTGGTACACATGAGACTCAAAGAAGAGAGAAGTCAGAGTGGGCCCTGCCATCAGGGGAGGCTCCCTGGAGGACAGGGACCCAGCACAGAGCCCCTGGGGAAGGCAGAGCTGAGCAGACGGGAAGGAGGCATTCTTGGGGCTAAGCTACAGCTCAGACAATAGCAGGAAGCAGCCATGTCTCAACGGGGTCAGACGGATGCAGGGGTTCTGAGGCTGGTGTCTGAAAACTAGAGAGTTACGTGGATTTCTACCTGACACCTCTCTGACCCACCGGGGAATAAAAGGTTAAATTCATCAAAACCCAAAGGGGAGGAAAATGCAGTACTGAATCAGAATCTCCGGAGACAGGCCCCGGGAGACTGTTTTTCCTACACACCCCAGTGAGTGTGATATGTGTGAAAGTCTGCGATAACCAGTTCCTGAAAGGCCGGAGTTGGCCACAAGAAAAGACAGTCATTGAGCTTTACGGTCTTCAAAGCACTTTCAGGAAACTGGTGCCCTTGATCCTCCAATGAGCCTGTGAGGCAAGGATAATTATTCTCCCCACTTTACAGAGGTGGAAGGAGGCCCAGAGCAATTCCGAGATGCCCTGAGGTCACACAGCTGGCAGGTGCGACATCCAGACTGGAGTGAACCGAGGTCTTCTCATCACAGACCTCACGCTCTTTCCACTGCACGGAAAAGGGGCGCACCCCCACACTGCCTTCTGCTCCGGCCTCGACTTCGTTGGGACAGCACGCGTCTGGTCACTGGGGATCACACATCATCCCTCTGCCTCCCAGCCCGTCCCTCCTGGCCCACAGCGTCCAGCCCTGCCTGGATGAGGTGCCTTTCCCGGCCATGGAGCAGGGCCACTCCCAGGCATGGCGCACGGACCACCCAACTCACCCTTCCTCCTCCGCCATCCGCGTCCCCCATCGGGCCCTCATCTTAATTTTATTCATTTGATTTATTAACATCTAAGTGGCAGAGTCGTCCTGGTCAGCATGGCCAATCAATTCCAGGGTTTAATTCGGTTTTTCCTGATTGGGTCTCTGGTCACTGATCTTCTGCTCACCAAAATCAATACTTTAACCTTGTGCTTCAAAGTCAGGCCGTGTGCAGGGACCCAGCCTGTTCCCCCAGGACTTAGTGCCGCAGCCAGAATGCAGCCAGCTCTTCTGCTGCGGCCTCAGCCACCCTTCCCCCCCGCAACTCCCTGCCCCTCCTGGACTGGAAGAGGCAGGGCCCTCACCCGTCCTCCGCAGGGCAGGCTGCCGGCCACACACCCGTGCTGCCAGTCCTGGGAGACCAGGAAGGTATCACAGCATCAGAGAGCAAGACACCCGGGACCGCAGTCCATATTCCCCACTTACTGCACCCCCTCTGGCTGTGGACAGGCTCGGAGCCCCGCTGGGCCTCTCCCTCATCTGTGCAACGGCTTGGAGCACGAAAGTGGGGTGGGTCAGGACAGCGCATTGTCACTGCAGTTCCTGTCAGTTGCTTCCACCTGGACCCCACCCAGCACTGAGTCTCAGACAGAATCTGCCCTGCTCTGTCCTGCTTTTGGCGTCGGGGCGGTCTCCCCGGCTGGACGGCAGCCCTTTGTGGGCAGCTTCTGCATCTCCTGACTGCCTCTGTCCCCGCCGCGCCATGCCCAGGCTGCGCCCCCAGGGTGCCTGGCCATGTGAGTCTCACACTTACCTCTCCCAGTGGCTGCACACGTTGGGGTCCTCGGGATTCAGGGCTAGGGCGACTTGCAGGAGGGAGAAGACAGCAAGCTGTGTCGTGGGGAGCGCCATGCCGTGCCCTGCGTGGGAGAACAAAGGAGGCTGCGTCTTAATCAGACCGTGTTCCGGGCATCTGTTTGGCATGACTCGCTAAGCAGACTAAGTTTTCATCATTGTCGTGTAATGAGCATTTGATATTTTATACTTCAGGCTTTGACTAACACGGTAACAGTTCACCAGCTCTGAGTAACAGGAGAGTGGGAAGCTCGAGTCAGGGAAAAGTCGGAATTCCGGGCCGGGGGTTCTGAATGTTTGCTGCCTCAGGGACTGCTTTGAGAATCGAATGAAAGTTATAGATTCTCCCCCAAAAAACGCCCAGATGGTCACTAGCTATAATTTCAGGCTGTCCTCAGGCCCCTGAGCCCATCCTTGGACCCACGGACCCCAGCTCTGGACTGCTTTAAAGGTAACACCCTCCACCTGTTCCCTTCTCCCTCCTCTGTGACGTTCCTTGCCCACCCACCTCCCTTCCCTACTCCCTCTGGCCACAGAGAAAGGGAAGAAAGGTGTCTGGTGTGGCCCCCGGGAGAGGTGAGCCGAGAAAGCCCTGCCAGGTGGCTCTGGCCAAGCAAGCCGCCAGAAGCCTGGAGCCTGCGTGTCCTGCCTCCTGTGGGTATCGGCCTCTTACACGCAGAGCAATGCAGTCATCCTGCGTCATTCTCGCCGTGGGAGGACAGGCTCAGACACCTGGTAAGGGGCTTTAGGGAAGCAGCTTGTGGAGTTTGATCCAGGCCCCCGAGGTGACAGCCTGTGGCAGGCATCAAGCGTGCCTACACGGAACAGCGACTTCGGTGGTTCACTGACAAAGGGCTCCGCACAGAGGGCAGAGGACCTTTCAAGTGGGAGTGGCTGGAATGACCCTGAGGTTCCTTCCTGTCCTAGCACTCCAGGACTCAGGTCCTCCAGCCTCAGAGAACTTCTAATCCAAGGGCTCCAACCTGGTAGGTCGCTGACCTTGGGGGTTGAAGGAGAGCTGGAATTTATATGTGCCCGAACGCCGTCTATAGACTGAAGGAACACTGCGACTCAGAGAGACAGCACTGTGTTTCATGCGTGCATAGATGCTATCGTGATTTATTTCAAAGCTTTACTGAGTTCAGAGTAGCTTTTCTTCTCAATCAACAACGCTAAAAAAATCCAATTTCTGGTAACTGAGGGTGGGGTGTTACAGAAAATATTTTGACATGGGAAAGGGGGCTCCAGGGGAAATGACTGGGGACCTAGCCCACTGGCCCTGAGTTTGCAGATGAGGAAGCTCTCGGCCTTATTGGGGGACAGATAAGAACAGCATGGACTTTGCACACGCCCCACTTGTGCCCAGGGGGAAGCTCAGTGGGGTGCCTCTCTTCTGAAAGGTTAAACACTCTCCTCCCCACCCCAATAATTTTCTTCTTAAACTCTAAGTAGCTCCTTCAGAGATAAACAAATTGTCACAAATTCTGCATAACCATGGGGGTCCAAATTAATGATTAATGAGTTTTTTCTCTCCATTTGAGATCTGGAAATCATCAGACTAAGTGCAGATTCAGCCAGATTTCAAATGAATGAATTCTGAAAATTGGTTAGGAAAGAGAGGAGCGATTCTGATGCTTCTGCTCAATTTGCAGAGTCCAGGAGTGCACAAAGCACAGTCGCTCGTATGTGCCCCACCCACTCGGCCCGGCCACCCAGAGTCCTCAGAGACCCGACCGGCACCTCAACAGAGGGCTCCGCACAAACTGGGGTCTGCACAGCACTGGTCCTGCAGGGAACCTCAGCGGTGATTTCAACTCTTTCTCCTCGGGGAGATTCAACCTAGGGAAGAGAAGAGCCTGCCCAGGACGTGGCATCGCGTTATGCAGAGAGTCAAAAGTAGAACGTGCATCTCCTTCCCAGTAGGGCTGGGGCTGGTCCGATACCAAGTAAAGAAATGAACAATAAGGACACAGTGGTTTGCAAGGCAAAGAGCCTGAATGCAGCTGCAGAGAACATCTTGTCTCGGTTCTCTCTGCGGCCCGGGCTCATTCCTTGGGCTGCTCCTATAATCTGCAGCATCCTCCCGAGAGGACCCCCCGACAGCATCTTCAAACTTACTAAGCTTAGAATATGAAAAGATGAGGCCACCTGAGCAGCAGAAGGTTGTTCCTCTGGTCCCTTTTGATCCATGTGATTTGAGAGGGAGGGAACTTGAATCATTGCTATAATTTGTGAGATCTTTTAAAATCTTCATGAAAACCTCTTTCTCTCCGAGTCCAGTCTAGACAGGACAGTTTACCCGATTTCCACTGGCAGCGAGGTACCCGGAAACCAGAGCACAGAGAGGGTGTTGGGTGTTCGGATGAGCACAAAGGAAGTGGCAGTGGACAGGCTGGGGGAGCACGAGGACGCAGCCAGCTGGTGGCACTTGCACAGATAGCCTGAGGCCGGCTCCACAGTCCTCACTGCACCAGAGTGACTGTGGAGAGGTCTGCGGAGCCGAGGGCTCCCCGGGAGTCACACACTAGCCTTGGACAGCAAGGGACAGCAAGTTCCCTATCCGAGGCCAAGTCCGCCTCTGTGAAGTGGGCAGGGCAAGAGGGGTGTCCAGCCAGGAGGATAGAAGAAATGACTCCTCTCTTACCCCCGGAGCCCTTCTTTGAACCTGACCCCATCTAAAATATGCAACCTTATCACCCGCCCCTCGCTCCCCAGGTGGGGCTGGACTTCTCTCCCGCTCATTCTCCCCTCGCAGTGCTCCTCACGCTGCCTCCCACGCCGTGCGCTCAAACATCATCCACTCAAGGTGCAGCTCAGGCCCCGGCCCCTCTCGCCACGCTGCAGAGCTTGGCGCCTGCCACGGCCCAGGCACACGACACTCCCGTAGCTGACGGCCAGGGCCACACATCCGGCGAGATCACCTCCCACGTTGCACTGACATCTTTCCCCCATGTTTACTTTATCTCCCCAACGTGATCGTAAGCACCCTGAAGATGGGGTCGAGTCCTAGGCTGCCCTTTGAGGAATTGATTTTAGAAAAAGTATTTCTACTTGTCTCTGACACTTCACTGGGTCGAAGAGCCGCCAGAAAGGAGCCGTCACCACATGGGGGCAACTCATCCCCATTAACTTTAATGGGACTTTCCGGGGCTCTCTGAGGACAGATCCCCAAGACGTATGCTTATGAGATGACTGAGGGAAAATCGATCCTGCCGCAGCGGTTATTAGGCCAACTCCATTTGGACTGACAGAGGTTAACGCATCGGGCATCATCTGATTTAGGGCATTAAAAATTAAATAAGAAAATGCCCCTGGTTTCACTCCAGAGGAAGGGAACACGTAAATAGATCAGCTGGTTCCCCTCCCTCTTGCCCGGGCTCCCTGCATGTTAAAGAGCAGAGGAAGGGAGTGGCGTCCAGAGTGGAGAAATTTCTTTCCTGACAGCGGCGGGGGGTGGAGGGGAGGGGGGATGCTTTATACCCAAAGAACTGGGCAGAGGGGACGCAGGGGAGAGAAGGTGGCCAGGAGGCGTGCCTCTCACACCTGCCGACAGGGTGTCGCCAGCCCACGCGGCTGCAGCCGTGAACCGGCCACGGCCGGAACTGACCAAATGAACAGTCCTGGAGCAGCAGCCGCCCGCCCGGCCGAGCTACGGAGCGTGGTCGCTGCAGTCCACGCCAGGAGACTCAGCGCAGCGAGGGATTAAGTCCCACTGGGGGCCTGTGAAAGCCTTTGAGGGTGGACGGCATATGGGAGGGTAGAAGGCAGACAAAGGGCATTTCGGGGACAGGCGGCTCGCGGAGGCAGGAACGCGCAGGGACACTGGAGGCACCGGCAGCGAGGCCTTGCCCTGCAGAGCAGGATGGGCAACGCGGGTGACTGTGGGGTGTGTTTTCCAAAACTGAGTTCTGCGGAACCGTCCCACTGGACATTGATAGAAATCTCTCCAAGGTTGCCGTGAATGACCAAGTTCAGGAAATGCTGCACGCTACGTCCCCATGGTCACAGTGCATCTCGGCATAGCTTAGGCTCTGAGAAGACTCAGCCTAACTAGAGAGGCCTGTCTGACTTGGTTCCACCCAGTATTTCCCATGGCACTCTTCCTGGTGACACACAGCTCCTGAGAGCAGAGTTCCTCACGACACCAGTTTGGGAAACTCTGCTCCCTACTGTCAAGGCCAAGTCTGAAGGAAGGGCTGGTCCATGTCAGTCTGTGCCCTTATGTTTGTTTATTCTAACACTTGAGGGCTTCTGTAGCTGGCTTGTATTGTTAAAGGGAATCTGCCACCGGGTATCTTAAGAGACATTGGCCCGGGAATGGTGGCTCACGCCTGTAATCCTAGCACTTTGGGAGTCTGAGATGGGAGAATGGCATGCGGCCAGGAAATCGAGACCAGCCTGAGCAACACAGGAAGACCCTGTCTCTATAAAAAATAGAAAAAATTAGCCAGGTGTGGTGGTACACACTTGTAGCCCCAGCTATTCAGGAAGCTGAGGCAGGAGGATTGCTTGAGCCCAGGAGTTTGAGGTTGCTGTGAGCTATGATGACACCACTACACTCTAGCCTGGGCAACAGAGCAAGACCCTGTCTCAAAATAAAAAACAAAAAAGTGAAAGAGAGAGACACTGGCATCACAGCAAAGGATCCCTCCTCCTAGCCTGGGCAGGCCTTGTAGACAGTGGCATCCTCTGGAGGCCCCTGCCTTCTGCCTGGGGTCCCACCAGCACCAGCACCTGTAGAGTCCAGCCTGTCTCCCTGGTAGCCGCACACACCTGGCCAGACACCAGCTGCTCACATTAGCCAGGATGCATGAACTGGGGCAGAGGGCAGACAAACAGATGGCCTCTGCCCCGGGATCGGTTATTATGACCTCGGGGTCCATCTGTGCAAAACTCCTACCCCACCTGCTTCACTTCCACCACCTGCCTCGTCCTGACTGTGCCCAAATCTTGGACACTGGAGCCCGGAACCTGCTCTCTGTCCATCTCCGTCTCTTCCAGCGAGGCTTTCCTTCTCAACAAACTTGCACTGGCAGCAGACACTATTCTGTGGGCACAGGGAGGTTTCTGCTCCCACAACAACAGGGATCTATCATAGCGGTTGCTACGCTGAGCAAGTGGGGCTGGCCGGGGAAGCGTGCCAGGACTGATCAGCAATTCCTGTCGTCAGCGCTGGGGAGGGACAGCTCAGGTGCCACACGTGGTCCTACATCACTGAACAGGTGTTACCACTTTGGAAACTGCTCCTCTCCGGATGTGGCCTCGGCTCTCCCCTCTGGACCTTAGAACCTGCACGTCATTTCCTTTCCCTCGTATCACGCGCTAGAGCAGATGCTTTGCGGGGGCAGCGGCTTCCATCCGCTGTGCTCACTGCTCTGTCCCCAGCACCCAGAGACCCAGAGCACAGCCTGCACACGCAGGGGGCTCGTCACATCTCTGTCGACTGATGATTGACTTGACAGCCAACCTCCCCACCCCGCGCCGCTCATCCATCCCGAGCCTCGGGATTGGCCACATTGCTTGTGTCTGGCCTGACAGAGGACACCAAAGACCCGTCTCCATGGCAGGTCACACTGCATGGGACATTCCGTGCTGTGTTAACATTGCACTGCAGAGACACCAATCTGTCAGCATCAAATACTGCACGGCGGCTACCCAAGACCCCCTGCCTGGGCCGCCCGATCGGCACTGGGGCACGTCTGCTCCAAAAACCAGCACAAGGCAGGCACTGAAGCCCAGGCCAGAGCTAAGCTGCAGCTGGGGGCTGACCGGTGTTCCAAGCGCCTCATGAAAAGGCGCTTTCAGGCTTGGGAAGCCGCCGGAGCAAAGCCCAGACTGGGGCTGACAAAGCGAGCGCCTCACATCCCTCCCAGCATGTGGGTGCAGAGAGATTTCTGTCTTCTATTTATAGAAGATACATACACACACTCCTCTACCGTTTTTTCTGAATAAAACAAAAAAGCCAAGTTTGGACACAATGGGGCAGATGGCAAGGTTATCACCAGTCTAGTGGCCTTCCCCTTCATCTGCCCTGCTCTGCGCTGGCGGCCCAGGCCCTCACTTACCCGCCCCGCTGAGCCTGATTAGTGTGAGAAGGTAAGGGGAGCTGGACCGGCCCCCATAATTACGAAGCTTCCTCCTTTGCCTTGAAGAAGCCTCTGCTCTCCAGCAATCCCACCAGGGGTTGGCTTTATGTTGAATGCTTTCTAATCCTCCTGTACGTTAAAAAAAAAAGTTTTAAAAATAAATCCACAGCTCTTAATCTCCAAAAGAGTGATTCCCTGGCGCAGGAGTGCAGCGAACATTCCCAGCGCCAACGTGGAGGCCCTGCCAGGTGCCTGCCCCTGGGATAAATCAGAGGGGATTGGAGTCACCTCCTGAGACATGTTAAACGTCCTGCTCCACCACCCTGATAAATTCTGCTTTCTCCTTGCACGGGAAGCCTCGGGCTGCAAATCCTGAAAATGGTACCGCAAAGCCTGCAGCGACCATTAATCAGGGTCAAAGACTGTCCTGTCCCGTTGTGCCCGCAAACTCTGCAGAGAGCAAGTGGCCCTGACATCCATCAGGCCCAGAGGGAAATCACTGCCTACCCCGGGCTAGAAACTGCCAAACTAGTACAGCAATAACGCACCAGCATCCCCCAACCCCCCCAACTCCCCGACCTCTGACCCTTGACCCCATCAGGCACAGCCTCTGAGTTTTGGGCCCTCAACACCTCCCCCTGCACCCCCCCCCATCCCCAAACAGGCAGCAGCCTCCAGCCCCTCTGAAGATGAATAGAGAAAACATATCTGTGTTCTTAGACCATTCCATTTCTCCCAAAGCAATTATCTCCATCTTTCCATTTCTTTGCAAATCAGGGCACACTCAGCTGGCCTGGCCACCCTTCCACCCCACCCTGCCCACGCCAGGCCTGCCCGGCTTCCCTCTCCCACCCCCTCCCAGGGCTTCGGGGTTCTCAGAACTGTGGGAGTCCTTCAGGCCCTGGCACTAAATCATGCTACATCCACAAAGCCTCCAAAGACAAATCAGCCACCCAGGGTCATACAGCTCTATGGGGATTCGTCCCCATTCCTGCCCACTTGGAGAAAACATTTCTCAAACTACAAGATGCAACCGCAAGTGCTCGGATGGGAAGAGGGTGCTGAGGGGCAGAGTCCTGGAGAATCCCCCATCTTTGGAAGGTCCAAGCCTCTCACTAGAGCTGAGCTGTAAGGATGACAGGCTGCACAGCCAGCCACGTGGTGTCCAACCTGGCACCAAGACAAACTGGGAGCATCAAGTGTCCAATGCCTCATCCCCCAGGGAGACCTGTCCCCTGGAAGGGAGGCGACTTGCTCAAGGACACATGACAAGTTGGCTGCAGGGCTCAAGTGAAGGGAATGGAGGAGTCAGCCCGCCTGGCTTTGACGGCTGACCCTGGCTCACTGGCCACGCCACCTGGAGAAGGTAATTTACCTGCTCTGGGCTGAGTGCTGCGCCTCTGCCACATTAGGTGAGACCAGCTCCACGGGGCTGTGAAGACATTAAACGAGAAAGCAGGTAGAGCACTTGGTCCAGGGTCTGGCACATAGAAGGTGCTAAATAAAATAACTAGTTTCACCCGGGTCCACATCCCTCACCTCGAAGACCCTCCAACTCTGTAATTCTGACTTCTAGAATTTCTAAGGAGCTAGAAGGAAAAAAAAAGATACTGGAGGAAAAATCCTCCGCCAGAGAATCTGGGCTTGGCTGTTATATATTTGGTGACTCCTGGATCAGGCTCAACTGTACAATTATCTAGACGGGTCTCATCTTTCGTCCAGCCAGCCAGCCAACATTTACTGAACCCCTGCCAGTCCCTGTGACACAGAGATGACTCAGGCAGGGCCTGGCCCCGAGACCCCTAAGTCACTACCTTGCTATGTGACCTGGGAAAGGTTGCTTAACCTCTCTGAGCTCCACTCTGCTTGTGCCCGAGCTGGAGTCAGACTACATCATCTCTCCAACCCTTCCAGCCCTACGAGTCTAACTGCGAAGTGTCTCTCTCCCTGCCCTGCCCCTTCTCATGTTCTCCCCTCTTTACCCCTCCGCCTCAGGCTCCCTCCATCTCCCAACCTCAAGGAGATAAAGCAGGGGAGGCAGAAGACTGGATTCCAGTCTTGGGTCTTGGAAAACCCATTTCACTGCTCCGAGCTCCTTTTCCTCTCACGAAATGGGAAGAATGAGAGAACAGCCTCTTGTGAGGATTAAACAGATGAAGCGAGAGGTGCCCTGCAGAACTGCAGCCCAGGAGTGGAAAGGCAGGTATCAGTGTTGGGACAGTTGGGACCCTTAGTTGCTGCCCGCCTCCCTGTCCAAACCCAGCACCCCCGGAAATCTGGCCTCTTGTCTTGTGCCCCATCCCAGCCAAGAGCCCACATGAGGGCAGGCTCTGCCCCGCCGCACCTTGGGGGCCACCTCTCCCCAGCAGGATGAGCAAGACGGCCTGGCTATCAGCCCACAGACATGGGCATCAGACAGGGCTAGTCTCTCCAGACTTCCTTGGAGAACCTTCTGGATCTGGGCCAGGAGATTCCGAAGCCAGAAACCAACTATCTCAAAGTTTGAAGTATCCTTGCATCCGTGTGCTCTAAAAAGCAGCTTGGCAATACAGATCAACATGTTTTCGCGTTTATCTTTAATCTAGCATTCCATTTCTGCAGTTGCATTTTTAAAAACCAAGGCCAAAGATAGGTTGAAGAATGTTGCATCATCTCTTGATAAAGAGATATTAATATTTGTTGCAGCACAGAACCTAAAGGCCCTTGCTATATGTCTACATAACAAAATATTATGCAATAATTAAAAATACTGACATACAAAAATATGGAAGCCCATACACTAGAGCATTAAACTGTGGTCATCTTTCAGGGAGTGGGGGAGGAGCAATAACATAAGACTTGAGCTTTCAAAGTCGAACATTCTTGTTACATTAGTGTTTCTTAGAATGAGCATTATCTACAGTCAGAAAAGCAAAGATATTTTAAGAGAATACATATAAGTTCACTGATGTGGAAAGATGACCCTGATGTATTATTATGCGAAAAACACAGGTTGCAAAACAGCATGAACACTATGATCACATTTATATAAAGTGTGCGTACGTGTGTGTTGAGAGACAATGAACAAGATCAGACAGGTGTTTAGAAGGATATTAAAAATGTTAACAGAGATCTCTGGGTGATCATATTTTAGGTGATTTACTTTCTTCTCTATACTTTTCGGTATGTTTACATTTTCAATGATGAACAGGTCTCAACCGTAAAATCTGAAAAACCACAAAAAAGCTGTCTCTATTTTGAAAACAAAAAAGCCACTACCCTTTGGGCAGCTGCTCCCAGCTTACCTGCCTCCAGGCCCACATTCTCCCGCACTGCTCTTTGGGGTGCATTTTCCCAAAAAGCAGGGATTCATGGAGGACCTCAACCCTGAGCCTGCTGCCCCTAGGGACACGGGCCACCTGGGGAGCTTTCCAGGCAGCCCTCGAAGCCATCTAGCTGGGGGGAAACTGCCATCACCATCTATGGCACGGATCCACGCTGTGATGAAAAACATGCCATTTCAAAGACCCAAAATGATCTTACGACACAGAAAAATGGACGGATAACGTACGATTTTGTCAGCTCTATTCAGTATAATAAATGAATCAGGTATTCAGATTTTAAAAGAAATTTATTGTGGCCTTTTGTCCATGACACTGATGACTTCTGGCTCGCAGCCCAGTAGGGTCACGGCCGGCACTTCACCTCCCCCGGGGCTCGCTCAGCCCTCTGCTCTCACACCAGCTCTGCTCCTGCCGGGGACAGCAAGCACCGGGAATCTCAAGGGGTTCCTGGATCCTAATCCCAGCTCCTCTGCCTCTTACCAACTGCAGAGCAGCCTTGAGCAGGTCACTTAACGCTGGGGGTCCCAGCTTCCTCGTCTGCAAAGTGAAATTAGTAGCAAACCCGACTCCCAGGGCTGTGAGAAGCCAGAGAGATGGGGATTGTGAGAAGGGCCTGCACACAGCAGAGCGCCAGGCAGAACCCGCTATGGCTGGCTTTGCCCTCTTGACGGGGCACGGAGGGGCATGGTACGAATACTCCTGGGGGTGCACAGAGAGAATGAGTTCATTATGGTCTGATAAGGACGCCGCCCTGGGGGGAGAAGGGGGCAATCTGTCAGAAAGGAGAGAAAGGGACTGAAGATGGATTTCAATAAGTTTGCAGTTTGGCCCAGCCCAGGCCCTGCTGACCCACAGTCTAAGCTAAAGAGGATTCCAAGTCTGGACTGGAGGCCAATTTGGCTGCGTTTCTGGCCTGGGCTCTGTCTGACAGCCACCTCCACAGCCGCATGCACTTGTGATAAAACAATTAATTCCTCCAAACTCTGGTCTCCTGGAGGAGCAAGAAGCTCACTCACCTTCCAGAACTACCGCACACCCACGGCCCCCTCACAGGAAGGACCCACTAAAACAGGCACCGTGGCAGATCAGACATCTCCCTCAGGTCCCCAGGTTTAATTTGCAAAATGGCACATGAGTCCTAGATTCATTGTGTTCCTGGCCTGATTACTCGTTGTTTATTTCAGTATTTTCCAGGAAATTATTCATTAAAGATAAAAGCACCTGCTTACTGTAAGAGAGCGTTACACAAAGCCTCTGTCACGGGGCCTGGAAAGAACATTAATTAATGAAGCGAAACCGAGCAAACATGCTATAAATTAAAGGTCTAAAAAGAAATGTCTGGCATTTAGTGGATTATGAGAGAAGGATGAAATGAAACATCATATTTTTAGACCACAGTAGGGTAAAAAAAAAAAAGAGAGAGAGGGAAAAAATTACAAAAGGTGGCAGAGGTAACGATCTATTTCTGGAGCAACTAAAGCCTGTGCTTCCATTAAGAGAATTATAAATCAATTCTGTTTTGTCTGGGGGCATATACGCGCAGTGTGTGCTAAATTAAAAAGCTTAACGTGTCAGCGTAGCTCCTTCTGAGGGTTCCGTGGAACAATGCCGACGGAGGCATTCAGGCCTGAGAGAGACGTGGTGGGGGGCGAGGAGGAAGTCAGGGGTATTTGAGCCACGTCACTGAGTCAGGCCCGGCAGGGCACAGGCCGTCCCGACCACCGATGTCAACAGACAATGTAGCCAAGCTTCGATTAACTGGAACCTTCCCCTAACTGGAAGGTGGCCAGAGCAGCGGGCCCCACGTGCTGGTGCCAGTCAGCTAGACTGTCACCGGTGTGTGCATTTCCACCCCAAAGCCAGTGAGATTTTTTTTTCCCCTCTCCTGAAAAGTAGCTTCCAAGGTTAGCTTTTGTGCTGATCATTTATTCAGTTTAATTTCCCTCACTTCATACCCACTTGTGAACGAGCACAAGGCCTTTAGAAACAATGACCCTGAAATCATGCAAAACCCCAATAAACCCAGAGAGATTTGATCCCATTCATCATAATCCACTTATCCTGGCAGGAAAGGAAAAGTGCACCATTGCAAAAAGGTTTTGGTAACAGTATTGGAACCATAAAAGGGTCTTTTCTGCTTAACTCCCAACTCAATAAGAAATCTGGAAATTTGGATTGCCCATTCCTTGGGGCGAAATGGAGGCGGGGCAGGCCCCATGCCTGGCTTTCTGTTCTTCCCGCAGGCCGGCCTGGCCCGTGAGGTGCTAACCTTCCACACGCTGAATCACCAGTATGCAGAAGGCAAGAAGCCTGTGCCAAGTCTAAACCTTGCTTCCCCAATGTTCGAATTCTGTGGCGTGCCCACAAATATCTAAATTTGCCGTAACACATACAGGGATCAATAGGGTAGGACAATCACGAGGCAGGCTGAAAGCTTGCTAAACCACGGCAGGCCTCTGACACACGTCTGCTTGGCTGTGCCAAGGTGGGGAGAAGAGAAAGAAAAGGGAAGGCGGTGGGCGTGGGGCGGGTAGGAGTCCGTCTGGCAGGCCCCTGAGAGTGGGCATCGGCGGGCCTGGGCGCCCACGGCGGCTAGGGAGGGAGCGGGGCTGGAACTCTGAGCTCAGGCGGCCCTGGGTACTAAGGCCATACTCGGTGCCTTGAGAGCCCTTCCTAAGAATATTCTGTGGATACCCCTCGTTGGATCAGAACCAGGATGTAGACTGAGCTCGATTCACTAAAGAGCCACGGTGCCTCTGACGGAGCGCCAGGGTAAAGAAGGAACGGCTACTTCCCGAGAGTCTGCCCTTGCCGGGCGCTGGGCTTGGGACACGGCACTCTCAGTCCTCGCAGTGACTCTGTGAGGGACGTATGACGAGCTCCACTTGCAGGAGATGAAATGGGGGCTCACGGTTTGGAAGTGGATGGTTCTAGACCTGCACTCAGGACTACCTCTGTGTCCATCGCTGTGCTTCCGAGGGCGTCTCTGTCGTCAGACTCGGGAGCCTGTGTGCGTGTGTGTGAGAGTGTGTGTGTGTGTGAG
>CAUYSK010088120.1:0-66426 GCA_963575035.1 Avahi laniger | reverse complement strand
TATGATGTTAGTAATTGTTTTTGTTTTTTACAGATGTTCTTTACCAGGTTGGAAAAGTTCCCTGCTATTCTGATTTTGCTGAATTTTTATTAGAAATTTGTTGCATTTTTTTTCAAATGCTTTTTCTGCATGTACTGAGATGAATATATGTTGATTATATAATGGATCACATTGATTCTTTTTGGATGCTATACCAACTTCGAATTCCTGAGATAAATTCTACTTGGTCATTATTATATATTTTGGAGTATTATTTGCTAAAATGTACATTGAGCTTTTGCACACATATTTATGCAGTGCATTTGTCAGTAGTGTTCGTTTCTATACTGTATTTGTCTGCTTTGGGCATAAGTGTAGTGATAGCCTTATTGAATGAGTTGGAATGTATTTTCTTCTCTTCAATTTGCTCTTTAATTGTCTTCAATTTATGTAGAATTTGTATTATTTCTTCTTTCAATGTTTGGTGGAATTTACCAGTGATGCCACCTATACCTGGATTTTTATTTGTGGAGAAGTGTATAAATACATATGTAATTGGTTTAATAGGTATACAGATCTTCAGCTCATCTGTTTGAGTAAACTTTGGTAGTTTGTGTCTTTCAAGAAGTTTTTAAACTACATTTAACTTGTCAAGTTAATTTGTAAAAAATATGTTTATAATATTGCCTTCCTATGCTTTTAATATATTTAGAATCTATAGTGATTTCACCTCTCATTCCCAATATTGATAATTTGTGTATTTCCTTTTTTTTCCAGACCAGTCTCACTAGAATTTATCAATTGTATTTCTTTTCCCAAAGAATCTGCTTTTAATTTTATTAATTTTCTTTATGGTTTTTCTGCTTTAAATTTTATTGATTTCAAATTTGATTTTTATTAATTATGTTCTTCTGATTACTTTGGGTTTGATTTGCTCTTTTTTGTCATTTATTAAGGTAGAAGTTAAGGTCATTGATAGGAGACTTTTCTTCTTTTCTGTTATCAGCATATACTGCTATAAATTTCCTTTAGGTACTAGTTATGGTTTTGATATTTTTTTCAGATCCCACATAAGAATTTTCTTCCATATCTAATCTCATGTCACACTTTTCTATAGAAAAAGCTACATTTCAAGAATTCAAGAAGACAAACAGCTTAAGCCCAAATCTACATCTGCATTCACACATATACACACATACACACAAACACACTATACTATATACATGTATGTATACATATGTGAATATATATACATATATACATGCATGAATATACATATATGTATATGTATGTATATGTGGATTTGTATATAATTATATGTATTAAAGCATTTTATTTATCTTATATAATAGCATATACCAAAATCATACCATATATCCTATTTTAGGAGCAAATTCTTGATAACAGTAATAGACTTTACCAAAAATTAGTGATATCTGAGGTAGGACATTGCAAGCAGAATCACAGTATCACAATAATAGCTACCTTTTGTTAAGAGCACTCACTATGTGCCAGAGACTATGTAATGTCTTTTAACTGCATGATGTCATGATGTCTTTATGTCACCTTGTAAAGTAAAAAGAGAATCATTATTTTATAGATAAGAAAACAGATTGGCATAGGCTACATTATCTGAAACCCTAAAGCTAAAATGGCATGGCTAGTGTTCGAGCCCAGGTTTTTTGGACTTCAAAGTGTTTCTAAAGAGAGAAAAAAAATATTATTTTCTTTTTAATTTCAGCCTCTCCATGTCAGTCTATGGCATTTGTTCAGATTTGTTCAGATTTCATTACCTGTAAGCCTGAAACTCAATTGGAAGAAATCTTTCATCAAGAGTTTAACCATATCTCTCCCATATAATAGGGGAAAATTCTACCATCCGTGAAAATTGCTTCCTCCAATAGAGCATGTCATCTAAAAAACTGTCTTCTTAGAGATTGTAGAAAATTACAGAAGTGTCTCTGCCAGACTCCAAATTTTTTCCCGAGGCTAGTTTCTTCCTGCACATTTTCATCTGGTGTGCTCAAAACCATTTATTTGCTTTGCAGTTTCCCCTTGACTCTTCTTTTTCATAATTTCCAACACTGAAGAGAGTGAGTACAGGCACAGTCTTATTAGAGCCTCTCCCCTTTCCATACATACTATAGGCAAACAAAGTCATAACCCTAAATTCACTGATGCCTAACTAAACATTAAATATTCTTAGGCTTGGTTGGTGCTAGATGTGTTTTCCAAACCCAATTGCTCAGAAACCCTGTGGGATGTTGTATTTTCTCCACAATGTCCTTACTTTTCCCAACATTGCCTCTCCTCATTCAAAATTCTCTAGGCCTCCAGTACTGTGATGGCAACAAAACCATTCATTTATTCTTCTCATTCTTTCCAGGAACAGGACTATTATAGTTTTATCTGTAGTAACCTGTCTGTCCTTCAACCTCAATAAGCAAAGAATATCATCTATGCCATCAATAAAATCCTGATACCACTTGATTAAATGCCTGCACACAGAAATTCTCTCACTTTTGAAGTGACCCTGCGTTTACTTTATTGATATCTACCAATCTCTGCATAGATTACACCGTGGTTCTTACATATGACCTCCAACTCCTGAAGTTTTAGGATTGTTAATGAACCTTCCTTGACTACAGAAATTCAGAAATGTATTCTTAGCCTCTCCAAGACCAAATTTTGTGTAGTACCTTGTGATTCTCAACTATCGGGACTTTTTCTTTTGCTTTCCCAAGGGGTCCTTTGGAAATATCTGGAGCTATTGTTGGTTGTCACAACTGGAAGGTGGGGATTGATGCTGGTACCTATGAACCAAAGCTAGGCATGTTTTCTCTAATGCTTAGGACAGACCATCACCCCCAAACCATCACCACCAAGTATCTGGCCCCAAATGTCAATAGTGCAGAAATCGAGATACCCTTTATGAGATGCTTTCCTACCTCAGGGATTTTATTTTTTGTATACAATTATGTCAATGGAAAGTAGAGCTGCCTTAGCATTTATAAGTCCCTGGGGAAACATTTTCCTGGTCCCAGTTCTCTACACACTTACCTGAGCCCAGGTAGGCCAGATGTTAATCTTGTCTCTGGGATGCAAAGAGATAAAGGAATGATGGAAATCAGGAATTTAAAATAAGCTTCATTAGCTGCCTAGTTCTATGATGATTTTGGTACCTAACTCTATCTTGGCTAAACTGGAATGGACAACATGTGAATCATAAAGACTTTTTCAATGCCTTAAAGCTCAGAGTCAATCACTCTAACTAGATGACCAAAAAGGAATTTTTGGTCAAACCTATTTTATTTGTCCAGCACAGTGTTAAAATTTTGAATGCCTTCATAGACACTATGCAAGCTGTAGGTTTCTATAGTTTCCACTAATTGATAATCCTTATTTATTTATACATGCTTCTTCATGTACCATTGGCAGTACTTACCTCTCTTGCCCTGTAAGTCATATGTATTTGCCTACAATTGATTAAACGCAACCCATGGTCAAATTTAAACAGAGCACCTTCCTAAAAATTTGCTCTAAACTCTAATGCTTATTTTTACTTTGTTGTCCTTGCCACTCCAGATATTGTAAGAGCTAGATAGAGGAAGCCTATAAAAATACTAAAGAAGAAAATGATATTTCTCTTTACAGCTTAGAGCAGCTTGTCTGAGTCTACTCCCCAGGGTGGGAACACTTTCAATTGAAGATTGCTGCCAGGGCACTTTATTGCATCCTCTTTTTGAAGAAGAGTCTTGTTATCAGTTGTAAACACTCTTCCATCACTTTGAATGTTCCATGTTCTTGGCCCACAGCAATGCTTTTCCTCCTCAGAATTATTGTGGAGGCGAGAGAGGTGGAAGTTGCTGTGGACCCTCAGAGTTTCCTAATTGATCAACACCATTTCAGAAGTTTGATCAATAAAATAAAATAAAGAATGTGAATTTTAACTATAGGGGGTGATCAGGAGATAATGAATAAAATAAAAGACATATTATTTATTAAACTAAAAAAATAAAGTGAAACACAATTGGAATTATTATTTAGTATATTAATATTTCTGGTTGTAATGAGTCATTAAAAATACAACCATATAAACACAAAAAATCTGCATTATAGGACAGCAAAAACCAGAAAACATTGAAAAAGGAAAACTCATTATATTCATATTAGAACAAAAGTCATAAAATGATTTGTAATATATTTAAAAATAAATTTTCTCCTATGTGCATAAAATTGCAGTATTCTACTGTATACTTGACTCATAAAAATCAGCATAAATAAGTAGAGATTTATGACATCCCAGGATAAAAGAGTTAGAATTTAAAAAGATATTCATTTACTTCAGCTTATTTTTAAAAAATAACACAATTCCAATAAATGTATCAAAGGCATTTTATTAGGGTACTGACATAATAATTCTAATATTCATTTTTATATCCTAACACATGTCACTTGTCTACCACTAGAGAACCATTTTAATAAATTAAAAACAAAGAGGTAGATCTTTATTTACTGTAATGGGAAAAGATCCAAGATATATTATGTGAAACAAATAAATCCAAAAGCATACAGACATACAAGACTTAGATCAGTATAGCTAGTAAAATATCATTTGAGAAGAAAAATGTATTCATTTCTACATGCACAGAAAATATCCAGAAGAATACAGAACAAAATGTTAAAATGATTTATTCCCAGAATATGGTTTTGGAGAGGATAAAAGGCAATAGAAAACAAAACAATGGAAAAAAATCACTTTTATCTATATGATTATATATAATTTTATATAGCTATATATCATTTTATAGTTAAATATGGAAACAATGAAAATAATAGCCAAAAAATATTTTTAAACAAAAATAATGAAACATAACCTATTAGATTAACTAAGCAGTATTTTAAAACCATCAGCAAAATAAAATTTTAACAGAAAAGCATGTGTTTTCATATATATTTGTATATATATGGAAAAATATATATGAATACATAATCTGTGCACATAACACATAAATATATATGCATAAAATGTATGTCTATAAGTAACTAATGAATGCTTTATAAGTTAACAAATATAAAATTTTATAGCTGTGATTAAATAACAAATGAGTTTAGCTAACTAGGCAAAATGTTTGACAATAAAAAGTTAATCAGGTGAGCTACTGATTTCCATGCAAATAAAAAACATGAAACTAATAGAAGAAAATAAAAGTAAATAATTATTTAATATTTTCTGGAGAGAACTTTTGTATCATATAGGCAGAAACAAAAGAAGAAACAATAAAATAAAATATAGAATAATTTATATATGTGAAATTAATTCTCTAATTATACAATCAAAATCCAACCTAAAATAGTTGAGAGCCAGTAGCAAACTCTGAGAAAAACAATTTAGGACCATTACATAAGCTAAGGGATTAATAAACTACTTTAAAACCTATTAAGAGTCAATAAAATTATGAACAGGAAAAGAAAATGAACATAAAATACAGAAATTAAAATATGTAAGGGTCAAGCAAATATAAGAAATTTCATGTGTCATTAGTAATTAAAGTGGCGAATATTAAAATAACAATAAAATACAGTTTGATCTTAATTAGATAAGATTACTGCCAAATTTTTTTTAAAAAATGTAAATGTTGAAATGAGAAAATGAATTGAAATATCATTAGAAGTTGTTAATCATTAAGTGTATTGGAAAATACATAAGTGCACAGATTATCATCTTAAATTTTTTTATTGCAAAAATGAAACAACCACCAAAACACAACTGGAAACCACAATAAAGTAATATTATCCACTAATTAAAATTATGTGTAGATGAATTCTTACTGATGTATAAATATGCAAACAATATAGTAGGTAAAAATGGCAAATTATAAACAATTTTCTTACATTTATTATTTTTGTGTAATAAAAATACACACACTTTTATGCTAGGAAAACAGTGATAAAAGTTATATAAAGATATTTTTAATATTTTTGCTCTTATGTATTTTCTTAATTTGAACATAAACTTGTATAATAAAATTTCATATTAATAAAAAACACCTGAGAAAAATATATATTAAAAAATGGGCCACACCAAAATATATACATTAAAGTCAATCTATAGCTTTGAACTTTAAATAATAAAATGAATTTACTAATCTTTCAAGACAAAAATTTATAAAAAAAGTCAAAGAAGAGATCTAATTATTTTTAAAAGGCAGAAAATAAAAACAGAAGTAAATTTTGGGAATTCACTCATTTATTATCCCAGTAAATATTTATTTTCTTCTATTATATATAAGACATGGAGTGAGATATTGGAGTTATAAAGCCTAAGAAAATCAATCGTATGTTACCTTCCTTTAGGTAAATTGTATTCAAGAAGGATTGGCAAATATTAATCAAATTATTATGAAAAAGAAGGGATAATCTCAACTTGGTTACATGTCATCTAGGATATTTGATGGTGGTGAGCAAGAGTGTAACAGGGTGGTTTGACCATGGAAGGATTTTTGCAATGGCTTCCCAAGGAGGTGACGAATGAAAACTAATTAGGTGAGGCGGGACTTGTAGCAAGATGTTGTCAAAGGAGGGAGCATGACTAATTAAGAGGGACAAAAAAGAGACCAGTGCAGAGAATGTGGAAGCTCCTTATATAGATACCGGAGAGCCAGGAGAGTGTCTGTGAAGGCAGGGCCAGTTTATTCAGGGTTCTTTTAGGTTAATTAAAGGTTTTTGTTCTCATTCTATGAACAATAGGACTTGTCTAAATTGCTTTAAATAGATAAAGGAGGAGAGTGATATGATCAGCTTTCGTTTAGAAAGATGCACATTGTTTGCAATGTAGAAAGTAAATCCAGTAAATCCAGAGCTAAGTAGACTGAATAGGACAAAAAGGTGGCACTAGTAAAGACAGAGAGAAATGGATGGATTTGAGGGAATTTAGGAGATAAAATCAACAGGACTTCATGACTGATTGCTTATGGAGTGTGAGGGCGAAAATAGGGTCAAGGATGATTTCTGTTATTCTGACTTGCCAAAATGGATAGCTTCATTCTCAAAAAAAAAAAAGAAAAAGAAAAAGAAAAAGAAAAAAGAAACATAGGAAGAAAAACATGTTTGGAAAGAAAGATCATGGTTTGCTTTTGGCAATGGATTTAAGGTATCTCAGATATTTGAATTCAGGTGTCAAATAAGAAATTGGTATACATGTGGGGAACTCAGAGAGGAGGTTGAGCAATAGAGAAATAACTTGTCGTTAGTAAATAAAAGGCAATGTATTCTGTATCTATAAATGAGATCAGAGAGAGAGAGATGAAAAACAGAGACAAAGAGACAGAGAGAGACATAGAGAAAAAGACAGAAAGAGAACACAGTGGTCTAAGAGGAGAGTGCAAGGAAGCAGCCATAAGGAAAACATGATATTCCAGTAGAAGAATTTAAGCTCACAAAGATTAGGAAAGGAGCATGCCGAAACGAAGAAGGATTGATCCCTTCTATAGAAGCCCAGGGAGGAAAACATTTGAAGAAGGAAGAAAAGGCCACACGTTAAATGCTAGTGAAATATCAAAGTAAAGCGAAGAATTTAAAAAACAGCTATCAAATTTAGTGATAATGAAGTCAGTGGTGAGCTTAGCAAGGGCTGTTTTGATGACTTGAAAGGCTCTAGTGACACATTGCAGTGGGTTGAAGATGTTAGTGATTGACGGGGAAGAGTAGACTGGGATAAAATCTTTCTGAAAGATTTTCGTGAAAGGGAAGAATAAAATAGGGCAGTAAAAGAGGAGATTTAAGGTTAGGAGAAAATTCTTTGTTTTTTTGGTTTTTTTTTTCTTTTTTTGAACGATAAGACACATGTCTAAAAGCCAGTGGAAATGATACAAATTAGGGTCAAAAACCTATAAGATATGAGCCAAATCGAGCTTGCTACTTGTTTTTGTAAATAAAGTTTTTTATTGGGACACAGACCTCATCCTTTACACATTTTCTATGGCTGTTTTTGCACTACAGTGACAAAGTAGTTGTAACAGAGACCATATGGCTCACAAAGTCTAAAATGTTTACTATCTGGTTCTTTAGAGGAATAGTTTGCTGACCCCTGAACCAGATCAAAGAAATAAATTGACTATTTAAAAAAGTGAAAGGTAGCTGATAAGGTAAAATTAAATAGAATGTGAGAGAGTATTGATAGATTCATTCAGACACAGGGAATGTTATACCCTGGGAATTAGATCAGTGATATAATTCTCTTAATTTGAAGATAATTCCCCACAAATTCTTTTTTAAAAAAATCAATAAATTTGAAAATCTTTAGCAGTTCTGAGAAAGAATAAATTAACAAAACTGACATGCAAAAACTGAGACTAAAGAAATTTTACATCTTTAAGGAATTCACAACCTTAAGGACAAAATACATCTAATGATCTAACAATTTTATTCTGGATTATAAGAGTATGGATTCAAGGATCTCATATGCCTCATTTACAATTTCTAGCATAGTGGTTCACAGTAATTGAATGAATAAATATATGACTAGAGAAGATATTTAAGAATAAGTAATTATTACATAAAACAAATCATTATACATGCTAAATTTTCAATGAAATGTGTGTTTTGCTAGGAAACTATAATTTAACAATTGTCTGACTCAAGGGCAAAAAAAGGCAAACAAATCTGGATACAATTTATAATATTTTCTCAGTATTAAATCCAAGAAAAAGGTTATACAAGGGCATTTTGGGTGAATATTTTGTACATTTCAAGGAAAAAATAATTTCCATACTGTTTTAGCCATTTCACAGCTAGAAAAGATAAAGTATGAAATATATCTCAACTGACAAAGAGAGCACAATATGAAGCCCCCTTATGAATTATAAGAGAATTAAAATTTACATACCAAACTAAAGTAAACTCAGTGGGAGCTGATCTGGAAGAGAATACTATGAAAGAACAACCATCATTATTCTAGAAATGCAAATAACATTCAATATTGGGAAATAAAATATATAATTCACAAAATCAAAAACCAAAGTGTGGGGAAAGATCTATGTCTCACAAAAAGACAAGAAAAATGCTAATAAGTCATTTGGTAACATTTTGTGTCTATCCTGATAAATGTATATTTTATAAATAAGACTATATTTATGATAATTGTAATAAAAAATGAAGTCTTTTAATCACTACTGTAAAAATAGCATTGAGTCTGGTATTACCACATACTGGTGTAGGTACACAATATATTATTGTTGAATAAGTAAATAAATAGATAAAATCAAAAAAATACAAGTAAAAATTTCAAAAAAATAACCTATTAAAATGAATGGGTATAATAAAAATATAGGTAACATATATACATATCTACTTATACACATGTATTATATGTATTAGAATTTAAAAATAAAGCAAATCAACTCATCTTTATCAGGGACATAAGAAAAGGATGATATAAATGGAGCTTTATGCCAATATTTTCCATAATATTTCATTTTGACAACTGTAAAGATTTAATTATTTCCAAATTGATTCATAGATTCACATAATCCTAAACAAAATACCATATGTGTGTGTTCAAAGAGAGAAAGATGCAAAATTTTATTTCAAATAAAAATAACAGAAAAACCAAGACAATTTTTTAAAAACTAGATGTGGAATTTAGTAGTTAGAGTAAGGACATTTAGTTATAAAACACAAAATATATGGTAAAACTATAAAGATGTTTGAAAATAGGCAGAATATAGAAATATAGAAAGCAGAATATAGAAAGCACAAAAATGACCTGGACATATGAAAATTTTACTTTACTATTTGGAAAGTAATAGTAAATGTAATCTTTCAATGGGAAAAAACAAGTTCTCTGTTTTACATGATATGCTAAAGTACATTTTAGATAGATTAAATAATTAAATGTAAAAATAAATGTATAGAGGAAATAATAAAAATATAGCAAATGTTTACTATACAAAGGACAGGAAAGTCCTTTTTAAAATAAAAGCAATGTAAGAAAACATAATGAAAACTGTTATTGTTGACCTCAAGGACTGCTCAAAATAAGAAATCCAGTAACGGAAAATGTGAAACAAAAAAAGGTTCTGCTACACTAAAGACAAAGATGTAAAAAGTAAACACTAAAATTTAACTTGACAACTTGTTGAAAAAAGAGATAATAATGTTAGTGTATATGTGGAAAAACGGAACTCCTGTGCAATGCATGTGATAATATAAAATATAAAATGGTATATATTTTTGAGAGAGTAATTTGGCAATATGAGTTAAGAAGATTAAATTTTTCATTCTTTCTGGACACACACTTTCTCTTCTAAGAATGTATCTATATAATGACAATTTTTATGTCAGTGAAACAGAGCATCATAAATATCAAAAAAAAAAGGAAGGTTTAAGTAAAATAGGACTCATCTCAAGAACATATTTTTAGGAAATCATAATTTTAAATGTATTCCTATCCATTAGAAGACGTGAACTTTAAAGTAACAGCATATAAACTTATACATACAGTTTCTAATATCAAATTAATTTTAGGATACCCACACTCAGACTCACATACTTGTGCATATGATAGAAGTAAATATAACAGAATTGTTAAAACATTATCTCTGCATAGTATGATCTTCTGAAAATTATTTTATTTTTATAAATAACAATATTTTCAACATTTTCTAAAGAAGCATTCATTTTATAATTAGAAAATAATGGAAAATAAAATTTATTAGGCTAATTCATAAAATTGCACTTCCTCATATTTTAGAATAATCTGCATCTTTCAAATTGTTTAATATAAGATTACATATTAAAATAGTCTATGTGCTTATGTAATTAATCATGTTTCAATAAATTTTCAGTAAAAAATGGAATGAGAAAAGGAATGAATGCTATTTTCTTTCTAGCTTAATGATTCTTGTCAAGCTTCATGTTTGTAGGAGAATCATATAGACATTCTTAAGGAAGATGTTATGTCAAAAATTGAAGGGGCCGCAAGTTGGAATATTGATTTAAAATCATCTCTTATTCTCCAGTCATTTGATATTAATAAAAAACTCACCACGAGAGGACAGAGAGCCAAGGAATTATGATTTGCAATCACTTAAATATTTATATTTAAATTTTAAATTCCCTACTCTCTCAAGTTTCAAGTTGGGATCTAAGCAGAATTTCTCAAAAATTACAAAAAAAAAGGAAAAGAATAGAAATTCTGATTAAAGCATTATAGGCCATATCCCAAGAGGGAGAATGAAGAGTGGTTGAGAAAACTTGCCCTTCTCTGTGGTTGAAATTATAGTGGGAACAGCTGCTGTCGAACTGGAATCCCTAAGTGTATTAAAAAATGGAATCCTGTGTGGCACAGGCCTAGTGCCAGCACTTAATCACCAAAGCCAAGGTGGACCTGGTGACTATAATGACAGCAAAATCAAAGCAGTAATCAGAATAGCCTGACGCACAAAAGAACTATCATGCTGGCTAGCAGACCATGGTGCCCCCAGAAAAGAAGTACACAAACAGTTTACTCAATTCGTATTTGATCTGCATAAGTGGAAGAGTTCTAAGTCAGCAGAAGCCTATGTTGAATCATCAAAAGAGAGAGTCACATCCCCACAATCAATTTCCAGACTCGAGTCAATTTATAGACCCAGAACCCACTGAATGAAAGGGAGGCCAGATTCCCTTGGGAAAGGACCCTGCTACACCGCCCAAAATTATACTGCTAATCTTTCTCCCAGTCTTCCCCAAAGACAGCCACAGCTATTTACCAGGAAGAGTTTGTATTGGAGAATGTGAAGTAATCAAACTTTTGGGGATTACAGGACACTGACACTGAGGTGATAGTGATTGTTGGAGATCCCAAATATCACTGTGATCCTCCAGCCAGAGTAAGGGCTCACGGAGGTCAGGTGATGGGGTCTCAGCTCACATCCATCTCACAGGGCATCCAGTGAACCTAACCTGTGGCTATTTCCTAGTTCCACAGTACATAATTGGAATAGATATGCGCAAAAACTGGCAGAATCCCCGCATTGGAATAGCTCTGTCTTTCCAATCACAAAGAAAACCACTTGTCTTCTCTAGGAAAGATAACATGATTCTTTTGTCATTTTTGTCTATATGGGGTTTGTTTAGCTGAGGACCTGTATCAGTGGTGCCCTCTCTATTTCATAGCACACAATGGTATCATAGGAAATATTCCACTGGAAAACTTAAAAAAATAGTATTTCACTTTAAAAGATACCACAGTATAGGGACAAAAATAAGAATGATGCAATATTAATTTTGCAAAACTCAAATTATAGTTAGCCAGTATAAATACTTATACACATTCAAGTATAAAATTATATATACGTATACACATATTCATATGTATGCACTAGAAAAATATCAGTTCTTGAAATCACTTATTAATTTCTTAATTTATAAGGAATATTCTATATATTGTAAAAACTCCTACTTGTGATGTATGAACACTTGGGGAATTAAAACTGCTTCTACTCGTTAAGAAAATAAACTGAAGTACAACACTTTGATGAGATTCGGAATTTATAAGTTGTTTCTGTAACCTATTTCTTCTTTAGAGTTAGTACCAGTAAAAGAATTATAAATGCTGCTTTTTTTTGAAAGGCGAATAAAATGTTCAGTCAGGGAGTATTTTACAAATCTTGGGGTATTATTAAATATTATTAGTTTTGGTACCCAAACTAAATTACAGCTCAGACAAGGGACTAAAAGGTCAGGTCTATTATTCACTTTAGTAAAAATGTAACTACAACACTTGTTTCTACATCAGGGAGTATTATAACCATCATTATAACTAACAACAACAATGAAAATTATACAGCCACATTTTATTTTGCATTTTTCAGTAGACAGTAGGGCTTGTGGTTAATAGTCTTTTTATTTACACTGAAGCTTTTTACGGGGAAGTTTAGAGTGATTTTCAAATAGTACCTCATTAATCATTTCAACAAGTTACTTGGAAAGTTATTATCCTAGTTCAACAGATGGAAAAATTATATCACGGAAAGGTCAAATATATATTTACTTGTCCAATCGTAGAGAAGTAAAGTGTGTCAGTTGCAAATATGATACCTCTTTTTCACCCGTTGGTTTAACCACTGGACCGATGCAATATTGGTCCATGTTGTGGTTTGACCATCAACCTAAAGTACTTCAAGGCTGACCTCTCTTGCTATTACTTCTACAGATCTCTAAACACGAAGGAAAATATCAATTTTTCATCTATGTTGACTGTACTAAAAATGACTCAGACATAATTAATTTATATTTCCATTGTTTCTTTTTTTAAGTGTTATGAGAAGCAATTGAAAACAGTTGGCATAAAATTGTAAATATCAAAACAATAGTCAAATGCATCATGATCAAATTTATGTTGAAACAAACAAGCAATATTTTTAGGGTGTCATTTGAACATAAATGTATCTAACAGGAGTTAGTTAAAGGAAACAAGAAATTAACTTTTAATAATTTTCAACACTTCGAGATCTTCAGAAGCAAATGAAAGAACCAATGTTTCGATAAAAGTGACTTGAGGAAGGAGGGAAGAATTGAAAAAGCAAGTATAAAATGTATAACCAAGACTGTTTCTCATTTGGCTTAATAAAAGTGTAATTTCATTGCTTTATCTAATGATGTTTGATTTTAAAAGAAGACAATTAAATGATTGTTATCCCTTTAAAGTGAAAATATGCAGTGAATATGAATTAAATAGCATTGCCTTTCCAAAATAAAACATTCTCAGGCATTTTTTCTTTTTCTCTATATCATTTGCTATTCCAAAATTAGTGTCTATATAGTTTTGCCTTAACTGTAAAAATATCCTCAAAATAGATCAATTCATAACTCTATATATTCCAATTTTGAAGTACACATTTTGTTTATTTAGATCCTAAAAATATAGAGTTATCTCAAACAGTTCATCTATATATTTATCTTAGCTTATCTTCTTTGAAACATTCTAACATACTGTTAAAAATTAGTGCATTTTTTTAGTTTATAAATCAATGAGATTTGAAGATTCCAATCATTGAAATATTAGGAAAACACAAAAATTATAAATTTGTATCAGAAGTTTTGAAATTATAGTTCCTTTCTTCACCTTACAATTTTCTTTGAATTTTCTTTTAAAACCTGAGATTAAAATGTTTAGTATATCTTACTTTCTTCTAAGAATTTGTATTTAAAAAAATAAAATAAAAAGAGAAAAGATGATTTTTCTTGCTAGATTTAATGATAAAGAATTTAGTAAACAAACAGATGAAAAACTGAGGTAAAGGAGAGATCACAACCTTCTAAGATATTGTGGTATGAAAATCCCAAAATTCAGAAAACACTCATACCAAATTGAGGTAAAGAGAGAGAAACAAAAGAATATTTTTGTGTTTAAATTTCTTTTTTAAGTATCTCCCACAAATATTTACTTTTGAGACAATTCATATAAACTGGACAAGTTAGTACAGAACTGGGTTTATTCAAAAGTAAAATATATATGACTCTATTGTCTACTCAGTATACATTTCAGTATTTTACAAATATTTATCTATGATATATGGATGCTTAATTTTATAGGGCTGTTTAGATATAATAATATTATAAAGTTAGTTTGATATTTATATTTAAAGATATCAATATTTTGATATTTATATTCAAAGATATTTAAAGGTGTTATATTTATATACCATTAAAATATTAGACTATTTCATTTCCATGTACAAACAATAGTGCTAAATACTATCACTTTATTTAGTCATGTATTGATTATTTATTTATTTGACATCAGTTTGTGTTCAACATTTTCCTTCTAGTCAAGCTTCTTCATAATTTTCAGATAAGACTTTTCTGAGATTTTTATATGCTTATCATTTTTCTAATGCTTTATTAATGTGTGTCAGCTTTGTTGTCATTTCATTCCCAAAACTTATATTTAGAAATGTTACAATGTATGGATTTGACTTAAGATCAAATTTCACAAAACTTATGTAAGTAAACTTAAAGTCTTACTTTTTAAAATTTTTTTTTATGTTCATTTTTTAGAGACAGCGTCTCACCATGTTGCGCAGGCAGGAGTACAGTGCTTATTCACAGATGCAAACATGGCACACTACAGCCTTGAACTCCTGGCCTCAAGTAACACTCCCGCCTCAGCTTGCCAAGAAGCTGAGACTATAGGCGCACCACCATACCTGGTCTTACTTTTAACGCGTTAACTGCCAGGTGAGTTGTATTTAACTCATGCTAGTTTTGAGCCTGGGCCGTTGTGAAGCATATGGAACTCACACATCTCTTTACCTTGAGAGCCACGTGAACTATTTTTCAAGTGCATATAACTCATGCACAGAAAATAATAAAAAATAACAAATTTTTCATTAAATTAGAAAGGATTTTTTTTCTTGGAGTCTTTATTATATTTCTGTAATAAAACAAGGAAAAATTTTTTTTTCTAGTGTGGCAGTCAACGTGTTAAAGGATGAATTTCCCATAGCTGTATTTGTTTAGATTTTAATTTCTCTTGACAGTAAAAGCATTATTTTAAAACTCTTTAGCAAAAATTTAAATACGTAGCCTTTGCACATTTCTAGTAGTTTCAAGCAGATGTTTATTAAAAAGCCAATTGCTTTTATATCATAAGAGATACTGTCTTTTTTCTCAACCTGTCTTAACTTAGGGGTTCAATTTCAATGGCTTATGGAGTACATGAGAAAAATAGCCCCATAGTTTCTCTTTCTTTTTAGGAATATTGAGATTTTATTAAACTGACTCAATGAATGATGGTTCTTCTGATACTATAAAAAGCAATTTTAATTTTTAAAACATATTCAACATCACTTCATGCTTTTCACTGATCAAAAGACATAATAATTTTTTAAAACTCTCAATGTCTAGTGACATACAGGTTGCAACCGTTTCATTTTGATTTAGTGAATCATGAAACTCCAGAGACAGGAAAATTCAGACGAGTCACCAAGTTCCCAATGATAATATTACTGAGCATCTTCTAAAGCATAAAATTATCTATAAATGCAATTCCTGAGAAGAACTAGGGATGATTAGATTCTATTGAATATAGAATAGTCTCAAGAAGAAAAATTCTGGTATTGTGTGAGGATTACTGGGATGTGTCAAAAGCTATACATTCCTATAACCACAGACTGCTCAGCTTGGGGTCTTAGAGAGTAATCAATTTTTAAAAACTTGTCCATGAGACACTAATACCAACTAATTCTAGAAAAGAAAAATTAAACTATTTATTTTCAGATAAAATCTTTCCTAAATTAGCCATCTCAGGCCTTTTTGGTAGCTGTCATTCTTCACCACTACCATTGGCAAATTTTAATGAAAACTCTATTCACGAATAGATTTTAATTGGATCAAATTCAGACAATTGATTTTTTTAAAAAGCAGCCATAGTTTTAAGTGCTTTCAAAATAACGACTTAGAATTTAACAGGCGTATGTGTGGGAATGCAAGCACATGCATGTTCATGCACGTTGGGGGGTGTGTGTAACACATTTTCCTTTCAAGCATACAGAAAGCATACGGCTGTTCACCTGAGTTGAGCACCTCAATTTGTAATAACTCAAGAAGCTCTTTCTATTCTCACTGAGTATAATTAACTCGGTTTTTTTCTCCATATCCCATCTTCCTTTTTCAGTCCTGAGAATGACCATAGAGATTTCACATAGTTTACTAATCTGAGGATTGCTTTGCATTGGGAAATATTGTGCTAGTTGAAAACACTCATTAGAGTGATGGGTTACAGAGAAATGAAGTGACTAGCCCAAAGTCACACCAAAAACGGCAATACGTAGTATAGATACAGTTTTGACTATGTTAAAATCTGTATTTTAAGAACATAGTTTTAGACTATGTAGATACAAGATACTTACAATTTTTAGAAAATGATGAAACATTTACCTTAAGAAGTATTTTCCTGCCTCACGAATCCAGGTAATTTAAACTCTCAATTTTTTTTTCACTAATATTTCAAATGTTCAAAATGGACATTAATTATGATGGAAAATATTTATAGTCTCTCTCTCTGTATATATACACGCACATATACACATACATGTACAAATAGGTAGATGAGTATAAACTCACATACAAAAACACATACACAAATATTCTATTTGAAAATACAAATATAATTTCAGTTATAACATGTTTCCATGACATAATATGAGTCAGCTACCTAAATAAAGTTTGTTTTTTATAGCTTTATATTGGTAAAGTGTTAATTAAACTCAATGATAATGGGTCTGCTTCACTTAGAATCATCTTTAAACATATACTTTGCTTTGTCCATTCATTACACTGTAAAATGTCAATTGCTAAAGTGTCAAAAGAATTTAATAGTCCACCATATTTTAATAGTTAGAGCTTGACCTAATACAGTCAATAAATATAAATATAAATTGTTAGAAATGGTCTATACCACCCACTGCACAGCAGTGAAAGAAATAATACAAGTCCAAACCGACAAACAATGTGCTTTTTATTTCATTTGATTTTTAAGAGTGTAACAGAATATTAAATATTTGGAAAATATTGCCGTCTTTGCTAACATTTTTCTAATGGCAGCACTGTTAGCATTAAGGGATCATTAAACTTTATATTTTGATTACTTAACTTTTAAAACACTTTGGACAGAGAATCTCTTTGGAGACTACTTTCATTCATTTTAAATTTTCACCAATTTCATTTTTTTAATGTAAAAGAAAAACTAGAAATTTTATTTCTTGTCTTATATTCATATTGGCTAATATATAAAGGTCCTTGCTATTTTCAGTTGATAAATTCTAGAAGAACTAGGTATTCAAAACTGTGTTCTTTACAATCTCGAAGGAAAAATTTGATATACAGAATGAAGCAACTTCATAATCCCTGTAACATTTTTTAATGGGATAAATTATTCAAAGCTCCATGAGCTATTTTCAATAGTAAATATTCGCAATTTTATTTTTAACGACACTTTACTAGATTATAGGCAAAGCCGTATTCTTTTGGTTTTAAGTTCTCTTTTCTGAGTACATACTGAGGACAAATTAAATGTTTCAATTCAACCAAGCACACTGATCCACATGACTGAGATGTATGTATCTTTCATACTTGTGCCATATATCATATTAATTATTCATAACTATCGACTCTATTTCTCTTTTATAGATATGAGCAATTTTTACTGCCTAAGTTATTAAAATATTATCCCTCAATTTATTAGTATGGTATGTGCACATGGATTTTTCAACATTAAAACTTCCAAAGTATAGAGTCTAAATTATTTAATTTGAAAATTGCATGCTATATTTGTATGGTAGCTCACAGATACTATTCTAATGAGAAATTTTGATTTTTAAAAAAATTTCTTCTCAAAAGAAACAGACAAAATGAATATTTTAACTACATTCAGGTCATAATAACTGAATATAAAGTTAGATGGAAAGTGGAATTTTAAATTTAATGCAGATTTTCTTCTTCAAGGCACTATCTCAGAAAATTAGCATTTGGTGCTAAGTTTTCCAGTTAAATATTTATGGCTTTATTGGGTAAAATTTGGTGTTTTGAATTATAAAAACCTACCTCACAAAATTGTATTATAAATATATTAATGAATCTCTATGTGCTAAGCTATTGATATGTGAGATTTATGAAAATAACATCAGGCTAAAATTCAGCATACCTATACGTTCCTAAAAATTATAAACTTGGGCAAATCATTGCCCTCTCTTGGCTTCATTTTGTAGGTAAGTTTTCTCCAAGAAATATTTCTCAACAGGAGAAATTTTACTTTGAGTGACTAAAAAGTAATATGAAATTAGGGTTTTCCCTAATAACAATTTCTAAGAATTTGCTTTTCCTCATTTTTTATATCCATCTATAACTGTACTACACCAAACCTCCGGTCAAAAAGAGAGGTCGTGGCTGCCATTTTTATTTCTATGTGTTTTTGTTTCAAAACAAGTTAATATTCATTTAAATGTAGTTTTATTGCACCCCCTCATCCTCTCAAATGGACATAATGGTCATAAATGTATAGCCTGCCACTTTCCACATTTTAGGGCATGGAGAGTTTAATCTACTTTGGTGTGGCTGCCATTGTGACTCAACAGCGTAACTATAATATTTAATAAAACTCTTCATTGTTTAATGCCTTAATAATTCATTCAACCCCAACAATGCTAGTGCAATTTCATGAATTTAAACTTCACTCTGTATAACACATACAGTATCAGAATGTGTTTTTAAACACATGTTTTTATGGAATAAAACATATTTTAATTGTGTCCTTATTATGGTAATACCTAGAGTTTTTGAAGGACTAATATGTGGAATTTAAGATCCCCGGAAAAGTTTTAGTACTTCTGTTCTCAAGTCCTAGTTCTTTAAGAATGTTTCTTCTTTCTTGGTGATCCTTAAAAATAAAAATCAGCATTCTACTCCGGAAGTCAAGAGAAAATGAACAAATGGACCTAGATTTTCCTTTTCTTTTTATGTTACTAGCCTTAAGAGGATCACAAAATATAAGGAGAACCCAGAATAAAACAGGACAACCTTGTGTTACTAGTATTCGAGCATATTGTATAAATGTGGGCCTGCAATAAAAACATCAAGCCTTGTTAGACTTTTATAGAAAATCTTTTATTCTTTTTAATTTTTAAGGGCAATTGCTCATACAGTTTTCTTTTCAGATTTATTATCTGGGATTATTTATCTTATTTTCAATGATACACAAAAAAAGGAGAAAATGAACTCTGTGAAGAACAATTCAGTAGTCCAAATTGTACTGAGTTAGAGATTTCAAATTCAGTGCTTTATTTAAAAACATTTTCATTAGCATCTGCATTTAGGACTATGGAAAAAGTGGAGTATATATTATCAAAGAGCAAATTATATTTTTCAACTGTTATAACTAGCATTAGAAAGGGCAAAGTCTTTAAATACTCATTAAAACTCTCTTTTGAAAAAGTAATCATCTAAAATCAGATACTGGAAACAGCATATTGCCAGAATTTAACCTCTCCTCACTAGTTTATTCCAGCAACAAGGCCTTGGTAGTCACAGTCTTTGCCCATAATGATCAACTTTACCAAGAAAAGAACAATTTACACCCACTATTACTTATTGACAAGTTGGAAATGTGTGACGATTTTTCTGCTCACTAATACGTTCCTATATCTGATCTTTAAAATTAATCAGAAACTGGGTCCAAACTTATTCTTATGAAAACAAAAATAATATAACATGAAATGTATGCGTTCATTTGAGGCTGTTACAAAAAGGGAGAATATCCAGAACTCGAACCTGTCTCTTTTTATTTATAAATATTTGCATCACTTAATTTTGGGTAAGTTTAAAACAATACATGTCATTTCTTTTTGGGGATGACAGCAATATTGACAAATAGTCCCTGTTATGTCTGTCATTTTGTTATTGCTAAATCATCCACAAGATCGTGACTTGATTTTTGTTACCAGGGACAAAGCCAAAACATGGAATTGAAGTTTCATTCTGATTAAACACAAATAGCCAGCATTTAAAAAACCTTTGAAAAGTGATCTATGTCCCAGTATTAAAAAAGAAAAAGAAGAAGAAAGGAAAGAAAGTAGAAAGGAAGGAAGGAAGAAAGGAAGGAAGAGAAAAGGAAGAAGCCTTAAAAACTTGATACAATTACACAGTAGGCCTCTGACATTCTCTATGCTGGTATAATAACTAAATGGCAAGTAACATAGGTATGAGATTCCCTGTTGCATGCTTTAATTAAAACTAAAAATTTACAACAAAATCAACCCTTGGGAAAATTGCTCTTTGGTTTAAATCTTTGTTACCTCTTGGAATTTTGGTAAACTCACTTTATTTTTAAATTAAGCTGGCCTCTTTTTCTTTACTCCTTTACAAAAGTCAAACACCACGAACCAGACATAAATTTCAGAATGAAAAGAGTTTTGTTTGTGTGTATGTTTTTAAGTCCAACCCCTGCATACAAACTGTTAAAAAACAGATGTTTTAACATAGTGCTTTATTCCAACTTATCCTTGAATGAACTTCCTTCAAGTTTGAACCATTTAAAAAAAAAGCAGTCAATTTCCTGGTGGTTGTAATTTAATTAAGTAACCTTTCACACTGAGCAAAACCCAAAAGCAAAAGGGTCATTAATCTTTCTAGTGATTAGAGACACCTCTAGAGCTTCAAACATTTACCTCTCCTTCCCCGCAGTAGAAATGCTTTTAGGATGATCATGGTTCATACCTCACATTCCCTGGAGCCAGAGATGGTATATGTGCAGGGCCCAGATCCATTAACCGATATATCCATGGTCTCAGAGTTTGTAGGCTTGTAGTCCACATAATACTCCTGTAAAGGGGAATTCATTTGTCTTTCGGACTCTCTGGCCTTTTTCCTCCGCCTCTTCATAAGAGAGTGTTGCTGGAGTTGTTTCATGCTGGCTGGGTAGCGTTTCCAAGATACATAGATCACCAAGAGGATCATGGCCACTGAGAGAAAGAGAGCCACACTCCCTGCAATAATTTTGTGAAATGAAACATGCTCATACTCTTGCTCTGTGCCAGGAATCTGAAACCCTGGGGAAGGGCTTGGTGTTTCAAGGCTGGGTTGGGTGGCATCAGGCTTGAAGATGGTAGGTTTAGGGATAATCAGAGGCTTCTGGGGAGTTTGGGGCACCAGGTGTGATCTCTCTGTATTGACCACTGGGACTTCAGAACAGATATTATACGTTTCCACTGCATCACTAACTTTTTCACCCTGGATGTGCTTAGGTCCTGCACATATCATGGTGCTTTCCTTATTTCCTTTGAAATTCTTAAGCCAATAAAATAGAGGACAAATGCTTCGACTGCATTCCCACATATTTCCAGACAAGGTGATGGATATTAGTGATATCCACGCATTGACGGTTTCCTGTGAGATGTTGGTGAGCTTGTTGGAATCCAAATTTAATTTTTGCAAATTGGGGAGGCATTTAAATGTGCCTGGCTCAATTCCTTGGATGTCATTCCCTGATAAATCCAAGTTGTGCAAGGAACTCCAAGTCCATGTCAAGCCTTGGCTAATGGAGCGAATCCTGTTCCATTGTAAGTATATTGAGCGGAGGTTGAAGAGACGTGGAAAATGAGCAAAGTTGATCTTGGAAAACTGATTGTGCTCCAGGTGGAGCTCCTTTAACTTCAAGAGGCCAGCAAATGCATTTCGGGACAAGCTTCGAAGACGATTGTAACCCAAATCCAGAAAGTCAAGATTCCGACAGTCTTGAAAAACTCTTATCGGCACAGTCTTTAGCGAGTTAGATCTCAAGTGCAAAATGATGAGTTTCCGAAGGCCTTTAAATTGTTCAGATTGCAATGTCTGAAGCTTATTGTAGGAGAGGTCCAGATTGCGGAGATTGGGAACTGGGTGAAATGTTTTATTGTGCAGATAAGTAATTTTGTTGGAGCTTAGAATTAATTCTTTCAGTCTGCGGATCCCTTGAAATGCATCTTCATCCACTGAGCTAATGTAATTATGGTCAAGATAAAGCCATATAAGCTGGTTAAGGCCAGCAAACTGATTGGATTTGAGCTTCTGAATGCTGTTGAACCTTAATGATAAGCCTTGCGACCCTCCAGAAATGTTCTCAGGGATATCTGCGAAAGCATGAGACTCACAGTACACAATTTTACCATCACATCTGCAGTTCTTTGGGCAAGCTCTCTGAGCCCCCGTGAGCATAACAAGCAGCAGTGTAGGAAGTAGCACCAGCACCACACTCATGCCTTTCAGCTGCGTGATTAAATGGAAACCTACGATATTAAAAAGAAGACAGACGTACATTGTGAACCTATTAAAATAAATCACCCCCAGCTTACCAATATCAGGGGCACTCCATCTAGCATAGGAATGGGATAGTTGATTTAAGGGCTACGTATAACGTTTGAACATTATTTTCTTCAGGGTTGCATGTTTGCTGTTTAGCTTTCATTTTTTCTTCCTTGATCTTCAGATCGCCACAGTGCCAGAGAACTAGGGAAAGCCTTTTCAAGTTTCAGCAGTTCCTATGTACCTCATCACTGAAAAGCACAGATGATTTCTTATCACTGAATGCTGACATTTTAATAACAATAATATTTAGCTAGTCACTGTGTTGAACAATAGGACCGAAAGGACATCTACTATGTCTTCTGGTAAGGGCAAAAAGTGACTTCATATACCTGCTACTTGTATGTCGTTCCTAGGTGAGCAAACAGGCTGTGATTTGGTAAAAGAGCTTCAGTAAGCTGTCGACCCAAGTTTGCCCTGCCTGAGATTGTATACTTATTACATGGGATAGCAACATATGAGCTCTGAAAAATGGCATTAAGACTAGTATAGGCAGCCAATGAAGCATAGTATGAAGACTAATAACAGTGTGAGGTATTCTCAATTTGTTAATGAGTATATATTATTGCATTCTGTGGCTCCCTGCCCAGTGGCACAGGAGGTAACGCATCTAAATACTCATAACAGAGAATACTCCAAAGTTAAGACTGTCAAATTCTTATTAAATAATTACATACATGCAAACTAATCTTGTGTAGTATTAATTTGCTGTTATTTTAAATATAGTAGCTTTGACAAATTTGTGGGATAAACAAGGACAGAAACAGCAGAATACTATCCTCCCTAACACCCAGACCTGCTCAAATTTCTCACTTTTTTTCTCCCCTACCTCCATTAACTTCAGAAAGCCTGCAAAGTTACAATCTATTGGCACTTATGCTGCATTTCCAAATCATTGCACATTAAGGGATCTCTTTCCTCTGTCAACAGTAGATTTATTATTTCTTAATGGTGAAAAAGAAAACTACCATGTGCTGAAATTTCTTTCTTTCCTTAAATATTCATATTTTTAACCAAGTGGCAACCAGCCAATCCCCTAATCTAAAAACACTTCTTCTTCTCACACAGCTTTTTTTTTCTTTATAATTTAAAACCTGATTTTGCTCTCTGTCCTCTTGCCAACTACAGACTCATTGAAATACATTCCAGCTCTCCCAGACAGGAGGAGGGGGGGCAGTCACACTTGAAAAAATAAGACTGGCAAATGACTGCTGGAAATTTGGACGCTGTGTTCAGGACCCAGCTTCAAAGATAAAACAAGCCCTTGTACAACCTCTGATAAAGTAAGGACCCCACCCCTACACACACACAGTAAAGTGTTAATAGTAATCCTGACGGCAACCAGAAATACAAGCATGTCTAATATTATCAATAAATAGAAGCAAACACGATATTTATCTCATGTTCAATTCCCAAGCTGTGGATACGCAGATGGTAGAGACAGTCTTAAAGATATTTCTCCGGAGTCTGTTTAAGTCTGTCTTATGCATTTAGGGATTAGAAAAAAACACTGCAAAAAGGAAAATGATCTAAAAATATAATAGCAACTATAGTGAATCAACTGGCAAACTCAAAGGCTGCTGCTTTTTGTCTCTTTCCCGTCTTTTTATCAGCTAATGCAACGACTGAGGATAGGAAACCAAGAGGATCAGCTTTGCTAAGAAGGAAACAACAAAAGTTCACTTACCCATCCTTTGTCATCCAAAAACGTTTCCCCCCTCTCTCAGCTTTCTTCTTATTTGGTCTCTCGTGCTGAAACCACCACCTTCATGACACAGTGCGGCTGTCATTCACATCATTCTGATCCCGCATGTGAGCTAGTAGCCCCATACAAACTTCCCCGGAGAGGACGGGCAAAAAATGCATACGTACATATATATTTTAAAAAATCACCACGGGGTGGGATGGGGGGCAGGGAAAAGGAAGCCGTTGGGGGGCTGGGGGGAGAGGGCCTCTAGGCTCTGAGGACCATTGTGTAATTCACCAGAGACCCATCAGCAGTAATTGGCAATCTGTGCAAAAGAGCTACAGCCCATCTCGGAGGTAACCAACTTCTCTGTAAAAAGACAGGAAAAAAAGAAAATCTTCAGAATACCTGGCATTCCTTATTGTGCTGGCTTTTGCCATTCCCAGATAAAGCAATTCATCCTCTGGATTTTCAGTTCTTGAAGCAAGTAGGCCTCCTGTGCTGTATGAGACCCCAGTTTAAAAGCTATGCAGGCTAGGTTTATCCATTTAGCTGGTCAGGTTTAAAGTGTTTTGTAGCTGTGCTGAGAGGCAGCCCTTGTCTAATTCAGAAGGCTTTCCAGAGACTGATGATGCTCAGAGCTTGTTGGTGCTAATGCTTGAGTTTGTGATACACTGAGTGCCCTCCGCTGGAGAAAACAGATTGCACATTAAAGACGGGAACAAGTGAGCCTGTCAGTGGTGTGCAGCCTTCCCTTGCTCAGAAAGGGAAATTAAAGGCACAGAATCACTTTTTTGCTCTCTCCAATAATATAAATTATGAAAGGTTTATGCCAAGGAGTTCCTTTTAATGAGAGCAAATATTAAGTAAAATTCTGCTTCTCTAAATGTTATACAATTAATAGTTTCTACAAGTTGCCTTGACCTAATTTTTTTCTGCACATGTCACAGGGGATTGATCATCTTTTTTTCAGTGCCAGAAATCTTTGAAATTTGAGTTTTATTTATTGTCGCTGTTGGTTTATTTTATTTATTTACATTTCTAAGCTAACTACATAGGGAAGCAATCCTACTCAAGGGAAAAATGTAGTTCCATCAATTTTAAAGATAGTTACATTTAAAACGTTTAAGTCTAATCTTTAAACACTCAACCTTTGAAAATAGAATACATTCTGCAATTTTGTGCATTTTATTGAGGAATCTAGAATATTAGTTTCTAAAAATTTACATTTTTAGTATTAAAGCTGCCATCGTCAATGCTGTATTACCAAATGAGAAGATAACTAAGAGTAGAATTCCAGCTTGACATTTGTAGTGTAGTCACTTTCCTTAAATTCATCTACATTTAGAATGTAAATTATTTATTATGCAAATCACTTATTGTAATGTGCAATTCTAGAAAAACAAAAGCACTTGAGTATGACATTATCATGATATTTCTCTAAAATTTGCAGAATATCCTCAGAATTAGGAGGGGTGAAATGATGAAATAACTTGAAATATGTAATTTTTAAAAACCTGCACACTTTCCTTAAATTTGTAATAAATATTGAAAAAAATATAGTATATCACCTCCATTTTGCTCCTTATTTTTGCTAATTTATCTCATAACTCTCTAGCAGATAATAATTTTTTTGAATAATCCAGGAGGATGAACCAATGTTATATAGAGAGAGACTGCTAGGTAAGATTGCTAACCTAATTTAGCAGATGTGAGAAGTTTAAATTAATTTTACATAAGAATTTACAATTGCTTTGGATCATTGCAAATGAATATTTTTAAAAATATTCCTTAGTTTTAGGTTATTTTCCAAAATGTTAATAATTAAGAGGGGCTTATCATATGTGTAACACATATAATTTGACTGAGATCTATCAGTAGGCAGTAACAGGCCATTGTCTAATTACCAAGATTTCTCAAGGAACAGAAAGTAATAATGCATATGCCAAATATAGTCCTTTCCCATTAACTGATACCTGGATTTCTATTTTAGAAATGTGTGCCTTTAGCTTAAGAATTATTACCTATTAAAACGCAAATGCACACCAAAAGAGGTAATATTATTGTGGTTGCTGACAGGAAATGTATCAATATAAATGATACACATACAATTTCTTCATAGAAGTGTAGTTTGCCTAGAAACACAAACCCCACCCAAATAGTCAATGATGATGCTTAGTTAACAAAAAATTAACATATTCATGAGATAGAACAAATGTTCCCATTAAAATTAAAATAAATGTTTTTATTTGCTGACAGGAAATTAGACTACCTTGTATAAAGTAAGAAGGACAAGGACAGGGAACTCAGGTACTCGAGGACATTGAAAGAGAGTCTATTTCTGTATATATTTTTATTTACATGAGAGCAAAATAAAATATTCAGAGCAGATATTCCTAGAAGACAGATGTTAGATGTATTTGATTTTATCTTTTATGCTGAAATTTGTCTGTTTTCTAATGTGTAAATATAATGAATATGTCATGTATGGGGTATCTATCTATATATGTGAGTGTGTGTATAAATTTTCCTTCTTTTGAATCCAAGATATAAGAACAGTTTTTGATAGTGGATTGGGAAAATCACAGGCTATTACTTTCATTTATAGTGCAAAAACTGACTAAAATGCAAGTTTTATTTAAAGTACCAAGATCTAACAGATGCTACATTCCAAAGTAGGTAGTAGATTGTACACAGAATTTACAAAGGAGGTAACCGAAAATCAGTTACAGATCTCTTGAACACACTGTGAGGATATAAAAGGGTGAAGACAGCTGGGTGACCAAGGATGCTGCATGGAAGAATTTTTTGAAAAAAGCTGTGCTGGTATTATCTATACATACACACACACACGCCGACGCCACACACTACCCTTCACCCAAGGGTTTGTCAGCTCTTCAGGTTAATTTTAATGAAAGGGACTTCCATAGACTCCTTGAAGAGCTTGATGAGTGTTTCCAACAGTGAGCCCAGATTGACAGGGGGGATCTAATTCTTGTTGGGATACCCAAAGGAAAAACAATGGGTTTTTCAGAGCAAAGGAGAATTAGTGTTGTGTTGGAATTGGATTTCACTTTCAAAGTTTGTCTGGATAAAAATATGTATATATGTTTTCCATGGAAGAGAGGAGGGCTAAGTGGGATAAAGAGTCAGGGTGGAGCCATATTAAATCCTGATGAGACACCCGCAACAGAAAGAGTCCATTTGAGTGTATTGCCAAAGCATCAAGAAACAATAAACAAACAGAAACTGAGTATGGACAAACACCAGACAAATGCAGAATAAAAGTGTTATCTTTGTCCATTATTGCTAATGGGGCTATTACGGATCTATCAATGCATCCCGGAAAAAGTGAAATATTTCTCAGTACCTCTTAGACTCAGAGATCATAAATCTTTTTCACAGTAGTACCAGTCGAACAAGAAGTTTCCTGGTAAGGTTAGAAACAGAAGTTAGTAAGTGTGGGAGGCAAAAAGCAACGATGAGAGGAGTTGACTATATTTCCTCTTTTTTCCTGGGGAGTAGATGGCACATGTGCAGCTGGTCCTACTTGGGAACTGGGGGAAAATGCTTGCACTTTGTATAATGCGTGAGGTACCGACTAATATGCTGGACCTAATACTTTCATTTACTGACTTAAGACTTCATGAACTAAGAAGATAATAAAATGTTTTGTTACCTCAAAGAGCATTCAATGACCTTACCTTGGTAACTTGACACTGACCACAGTAGGGGTATTTATAACACAAAAATCAGTAAAGATTAAAAACTGATATGTAATTTATTGTTTTATTTTATGTCTAGACTTAAGAAAGTGATATAGAAAATATTAATAACACAGATTAAACTTAAAGTGTACTTGCCTAAATCTATTTAGTTGTATAATAAATAGCACAAAATTGAGAAATAGTCTTCCAGTTTTTGAAAACTGTCTTCTGATTAAGTAAAAAAGTCACTAATGTCATTGACAAACAAGCGGAGTTTCAATATATTTCTATGTTGTTTCACTTTTGTCTTACTCATTAATGTAAAAAATATCAGGCAATAATCATGTTGGAATTACACTTGGAAGGCCAGTTAGTTGTTACACATTATCAGCACACCACTGTACCTAGGGTCTACATATTAATATTTATTGCCCCAAATGTGAACTAGTTTTAACAAATAAATATTAGTGATGGCCTGGTTTGAAAAATATATCTCTTCTCTACCCAGACACAACTTAGTATTAAGGGGGAAAAGGCAGCTGAAACACTGCATGTGACCAACAGAGACGTCTTTCTAACTCTGCCACTTCCATGCTTATTATTGCTTCTTATAAAACAATTCTGCAATATCCAAACCATAGGACATATCTGTATTTATCATTTAAATTTATAATAACATTTTGGTAGCAGCATATGACATTTTTCTGTTTTGTACACCAACAATTTGTACCTAGCGTGATACCTCCAAATTGTAGATGCTCAAGATAATGTTTAAAAATGGATTGATGCAGTAGTCAATCAATTAATCAAGGAATCCAGCAACCATCAACCAATTAGTAACTAAAGTAATCAACCAATTGCTATTATGACGATTACTTTTGCCTTCAATATCTTCAATACTTTCTTTCATTCTAAAATATTATTTGTTTTCCCTAATTAAAAGATTAAAAGGCTATGTTAGTTAAATTTAAAGTTGCAAATGAAAGAAATCTCAACTCAAACTGAATGAAAGTAAAATGAAAAATTATTTTAGCTCAGGTAAATAAAACTTCCACAGTCAGATGTACCTTTGTCCACTGGTTAATTGTATCACTGATACCCGATTTCCTTTGATTCATTTCTCAGGCCTAACATCCCTTTTTGTTCTGGTTTCAAGACATTGCCAGTCCTGTGTATATTAACATTCAAGAACCAATAAACAGCTCATTGCATGCACTGGCTCTAGTGGTGCCCTTTTCCCCCGCTGAATAATTTTCTATGTCCAGAGGAATAAGATTCTTTGAATGGGTTACATATAGGTCGCATTCTACCGTAATGGTGGTGTCGTGTTTCTAAAGAAAATATGGACTCAAAAATGAAAGAAAAAATTTGTGCATCCCATCGAAAGGATAAAGCTGTGGTAAAAAGTAGCTGTCCTGCCAGGGTGCATCTTGCATCCAGGTGGTTACAAATCCTTGCAACCAATGGGCCAGTGTAACCAATCCTTGTAACCGATGAACTATGAGCAGAAATTGACATGCATTATTTTTAGGCTAAGGTGGTTAAGAAAGAGTCTCTTTCTCCCTCTTCTGGCAAGAACCCAGAACTCTAAAGCCCTGGTAATATACTAAATTTCAGGAGATCATTTATGTTAGCAGTATAAATGGGATAAGGGGTAAGGATGGATGTTTAGAGCACAGAAAATATATAAACCATGCAAATAAAACTACAAAACCAAACATACAAAAAATAAAAGTAACAACAGCAAAACCAAACAAAACAATGTAACAAAACACAACAACCTCCCAGCACCTTTCATTTGTTATTGCTCTACCTTGGCACCAGGTACCTATGCTTTCTTTATTCTCAGTGTTTACATTTCTCCTTACTTTGATTTACCAAATATTCCTAAATCTTCTAATTTTACTCTTCATATGGTAAACAAGCATAATTAACAGACTGTGCCTGCTCTCCGGCACACACGTGCACACATGCACACACATACAATGAAGCCTGCACAATACATATACATGCTTAAAAATAATTTACTTCTCAAGACACATTTTAATTATGTACATAATTCAATTTCAACATGAAGAAGAACCTCAAATCATTTTTTTCAAAATGAATGCCCTTTTCTCCTTTTTCAATTTATCACAGTTTAGCAGCACTTCATTGCTGATAGTAGTGATAATTGGTTATTTAACTTGCTAAAAATTTAAAGAAAAATAAAATTTTACCATGTGTGCTCAGCTGCATTTGGAAATATTGATGTCCATACCTCTAACCTTTAATCCCGATGTGTATATCAGTCAAGATACTGTTCAGATTATCAATATTGTCATAGAAAAACTGTATGGAAATATAGACATATAAAAATGGACCCTGTGTCTCATTTTCTTAACCAATGAACTAACTTATAATATGATAAAAATAAGTTAATCACCTATGCTAGGATATTAATGAGAAGACAATAATAATGTGCAACATGTGATTAACATTCCACAATTTCAATTTGGGTTGTGATGGATGGAAATTGAAAATTAAACAAAATAAAAATTAAAAATAAATATATATAAGTTACAGATAATAATAACTGTTGGTAAATAAAAAAAGAGAATGCTATAAAACAATAGTAAGATGTAATTTATATATGAACATTGGGAAAGCGTTCTTCAGAAGTATTTTAATTGCTATTTATAGACATTCATAGAATGAATACATTACCAAAGTTTATGCAACCTATAGGATAACTAGGAGTAAACCAAGGAAAAATGAAGGAGAAAGAATACGGTATGAAAAACAATAAGACAATAATTCTGAAAGATGTGACTACTTGGGCTTGTTTGAAGAAATACAAGAGAAACAAAAGAAAACCAAGTAAGAGAGAAAAAAACCCAAGTAATAGAAACAGACTCACAGATGACTCAGTATTGGAGTTCTAAGACACAAATATAAAAACAACTGTTAGTATTATGCTAAAAAAAATAGATCACAAAATGGGGAATTTCAGCAGTGAAGTGAAATCTATAATAAGTATAAAATTAAAATTCTAAACTTATGAACAAAACTGTAGTCAATAACTCTATAGATTCTATAATAAAGACATCTGCACCCAAATGTTTATGGCAGCACAATTCACTATTGCAAGGATGTGGAAACAACTCAAGTGTTCATCAATTCATGAGTGGATTAATAAAATTTGGTATATGCATACAATGGAGTTTTACTCAATTATAAGAAATGGCGGTGATCTAGCACCTCTTTTATTTTCCTGGATAGAGCTTGAGCCCATCCTCCGAAGTGAGGTATCACAAGAACAGAAAAATAGACTCCACATGTACTCGTCATCAAATTGGCACTAACTGATCAACCCTATGGTGCTCACATGCTAGTAATATTCTCCGGGGATTAGGGGATTGAGGTGGTGAGCATTGTAGGGGGGAAAAGGCACGCCTCAAATCATGGTTTGGGTGTGGCAAAGTCATAACATGTAACCAGAACATTTGTACCCCTATAATATCCTGAAATAAATAAATAAAATAAATAAATAAATTTCAAAATTAACTCTATAGATAAATTTAAATGGGAATTGGGCAGAGCTGAACAAAGATTATTTAGTGAACTAGATAAAACAATATAATGTGAATTTTAGTTTTGTGGCTTCCTTATATATACATATAAGTATAGGTAAATGCTTATATATTTTTTCATCATCACCCACAGAAATGAATGCATTTTATCAAACTAAAATTACTTTTCATAAAGCAATACATACTCTGATTGTTTTATATTTCATTTAAGTTTGTTCAATAATATACTGATAGGGTATTTATTTGATTGGCTTCTTAGTTTATGTAGTATAAACAACACCTATATAAATACACAGACACAAGAACCTAAAGTTAAGCTTTATAACCCCTTCAATATTTTACAAATGGTATTAGAGCTATAAATAGAATTCAGTGTATGCTCAATGACATCATATTGTTTACATAACATAAGCAATTTTGTCATTATAGCCAATATCGGCAATATCTATTGGAAATTCCATTACCAAAAGGTAACTCTTGGCTCAAACACTTACAAGTATTTGTCTTCAATGTTTGTTGTTTTTATAAAAGATAATATAAGAAATCACCAAAAAATGGACTGAGAAATTTTAATTTATAATTTGTACAATTTTGGCTTAATGAAAAATTTAAAAAGAAAATGAAAACAATAGATTTAAGCTTTATTTTCATATGAAATTTAAAAATGCTTAGAAATGTGTAAGTCCAGACTCAATGTAAATAGGTGTAATAAGCTATCAGAAATTCAGAAAATTAGACCAGACAAAAATATAAACTACAGATTTAGCAGATATGGAAATAATCAATATCCTGATAGAAAAAGAAATAAAAGTTAAACCATATACTGATTGTGTTCTCAATTATTATATTTTAAATTATATTCCACATGCTTTTATGTCAAGCCATATTTATAATGGAAATATAAATTAGAATAATTATTTTATCATGTACATAGCAATATGTATCAAGATCCATAGAAAAGTTTCTAGTCTTTAATGTAGTATTCCCATCCTTGAATGTTTTAAAATAGAATGCAATATTCAAACATATGTATTGTGGTAGAATTAGAAAGAGAAAAAAAAGTTGCAAATAGAGGAACATATTAGTGAAATATGACACATCAGTAATCAATAAAATATTTGCATCCACTAAAATCTAAAAATGATTTTTATAACAAATGCAAAAAGTGGAAAACAAAATGATATTCATTTTAATGATTGCAATCATGTAAAAAATTTATGCTCATATAAAAAAAGGAGCAAAATACACAGAAAAAAATTGACTTGATGAATTTAAACTTTTCTGATCGTTTATTTATGCTTATTTTTTTTAATGTAAGATGAGTCAGAAAGATGGAAGACAACACTCAGAAGAATGTTACTTTCACCTTAAATTATAACATATTAATTTCACATATCATTATACATCTAACTTTCTGACTTTATTATAGAAAGGCTTAGAATACTTTGTAAATGATTTTTAACTGAATCTCTTTCTCAATTACATACACATTTGATAAGAGGTCCATTAGAGGAAAGTGATTGTTTATGATAGGTACTTTACACTCTACTCTCCATTTTGAATCTGAACCATGCTGATAAATCTCATTGCACTTTATATCTCATGTTTATCTTCTATAAGGAAGAGGATGATAACACAAATTTATATAATAGAGATATTTTGAGGATCAATTAAATGATAGAAAATTATATCAATAAAATTATAAAAATGCTTAAGGCTATTTTAATGTTGCCAGTAAGATTCGTTTTTATACGGTTAGTTACAAAATACATTTAGTAAGTTTGTACTGAAGTTTATTGTTTTCTGCATATTATCCTGCTATATCCACAAGTTACATTTTGGTAATTATTATCATATTGCTATTGTTGATTAATTTTGACCTTCTACAAAGTGAAGTTTATAATATCTTCCATAAACAAAAGCTTTATAATTATTCACTAGATAGTTATATCCATTATCATCGGATGATAGTGCCTATTTATGCCTGGTACTCTATGAAGTACTATACAGGATAATTTTGACTGAAATTGCCCAGTCAAGCATTCTTCATCTGCTAACCCATGAAGCTTTAAAAGACATCACCAATCAATATTCTTTTTCTTTCTGCCACATGGACTTTTTTTTAAGTAAACACAAAACAATATATTAGAAAAAATGAATATCAAAGTAAGAAGAAAATAGATTTACATTCTAGTGCATCATTGATGGCTAATTCTCCATCTGACAAATATTTGTGGTGTATGCATTGTTATCAGTGATGAAAACAAAAATCTCTGTCCCTGTGTAGATTGATAGAAAAGTAAATTAACCATTACTAACTCAATTATTTACCTGTAAAATTGATGTAAGAGGATAATGATATATTGGTATAGTATTTCTAAGGTTGTTTTGACAATTAAATGTATACATCTTCATATCAATATCCATACTGATAAATATACCAATATATTTGTATTTATTTAATGTATGCTCAATTTTTCCCTGATAGATTTAGTAATGTTTAACTGAATCTGTCTATATATTTTGTGTTTTTTACTGTCAAAATTTTACTTAAAAGAGAAAACAGGGTTTCTATTTCTTTAGTAATGGCTCAAATTGCTGGTATGTTACCAGACTTGCTCAAGTCCTTTAGTCATGCATTCATTGACACCGTCATCCAGTGTCGTAAGTTGTGATCCAGGCTTAACTACCAACCAGCAAAATTATGTTAGGAACATCATAGTTTCACTATTTTTTTTTCCTTCATATCTGAGTGAGGGTATCAGACTGCTTGAGATGTTAACAGTCTGTAATTAATTGCATTCTAACTCAATAATATTATAGCAACAAATGTTATTCACATCAAAAAAATCAAGGGAATATTTGATCATCCTGCTTCTTGCTTTCTCGCCTTTAAAAACCCTGGCAAAATAGGATCTATCATGGTCTATTCTACCAGTTACTGAAAATCCCTCCATCCATCTCAAGCATGATATAAAATAATACAGAAAATGTTGGAAATTGTTTTTTAGTGAAGTAGATAAAAAAACATTAAACTCCCACCTGCCTAAAGTGTTTTATAAATCAATTCTCTACTTCACAAATTTGCTCTTTATTTCTAAACAAAGGAAGCTTTTCAATTGGAAAAAAAACTTAAATATATTGCAAATATAAACTGTCCTTATTTGTAACTATATAGAGCCAACTGGAAAAACAAAACAAAAAGACAGCAACTTAAAAGTTGACTATGTACATTTTATAGCAATTTTAGTCTGTATTGCATTCCATTTAGTTAGGGATGTAAGATATAAGTTTATGCTATAAGGTCTCCAAATGACCCTGAGTCATTCTCATCTAAAGCAGCCAGCACAAAGTTAATAGTGACAATAGCAAATGAACAAAATGAACATGCTTCCACAGCAGAGAGATTTTATTCCATTCTTCAGAAGCATGAATAACTGGGCAACATGAATTTAGGTGCTTATCACTGCAATTTTTATACCTTTCAGACTTAACAACTAACACAATTAGAATGTAAACAGGCACTATCTAGATATTACCCTGAAACACATGTTCCACCGAAAGATACTTCTGTACTAAAAATACTGATTTCTTGTATGTACATGTGTAACACATGCATAAATACAAATATATTGGATTGTCTTACGCAACTTTTTACTTATAAGTTATTGCCTATGGAAATATAGTGATTTTTAAGATTTTTTTCAATAAAAAATTAGTTACAATTGGCCATTGCTTTAATGAAAAACTTCCAAATTAACCTTGGTATTCCTAGAAATTAACAGAGGAAGTTAAAACTGTAGAGTGTGGTGCGATTCTAGAGTTCTAGCGCTTGCCACATACCAGGTGTGAGTATATAACTTCAGCCTACTTATTTAACAATTTACAGCTTCAGTTTTCATATCTGTATATAGCCCAAGTCTTACAAAATGTAATATATTAAATAAAGGTAATGGCAAAAATAGATAGATATTATTAATAACAAAAGATTAAAGCATGTGGACCTGGAAATTTCTAGAAGCTAACTAAAACATATTTCTAGGGGATCATGACTTGTATGGCAAACTTAGGGGAGATGTTTTATCTCATGAAATGATGTTCTCCAATGAGAGGAAAAGCAAAAGAGACTCCCACACTGAGTAGGCAAGTACTTCACATCAGCAATAAGGACAGGAGAGCGTGTTTCAGAGGACAAATGGGCTGGGAAACGTTTGCTGTATACCTCAGTACAGGAGCTAGAACCTCAAAATGCCTTTTTGGATCCATTCAAATTGCTTCTATAGGTCTCAGGTGAAGCACAGCTGGGAGACGAAGGGTATGCAAGACCAGCCTGTTATCTGCCTATGATAGGCTACATAATCAGCACTGATAGCAATCATCATAATAAAAACAACTAACATCTACATAATCCTTACTCTATGACAGTTCATGCTCTAAACAGCCTATTTTTCTTTTAAACATATGTGATATGTATTGTTACAATTTTCATTTTACAGATGAGAAAACTAAGGCATGAATTTTTAAATAAATTTCTCAAGATTATACAGCTAACATGCGGTGAAACCAGCATTAGAAAGCAGGTAGCTGGACTCCAAAGCTCAAACCCTTAGCCTCTAAGCTGGCTATCGAAGGCTGTCCCAGATCAGCTTCTCCTGAGGGGGAATGCGACCAGAAATGTAAGTTCCCAGCAGTGCTGGAGATAGATTCAGTCCTGTCCAGGTTGAGTTTCACACTAAACTGCAGTTGTATGGACAATGATTAGACTACAGAGCTAAGTAAGGCAATGGACTCAATCGAAGCCAGGAAAAGTTTGGGAGCTGCAACCTCTGGGGATCCTCCCTCTGACACCTAGTTTATGTGGCCTGAAACCAGTTTGTGCTTCTGTTGGGGAACAATGGAGAATGCCAAACTGCTTCCAGTAAGGACTATTTCCACATACAGGGAAACACTGTATCATTCATGCAAAACCTGAACTGAATGATGGACGACAGATGGGCGGAAAGCTGTTGGGCTAAGGGCTTCCAGAACTTGGAACGTTTCAACATATATACATGGTTGCTATACATACATATGAACACACACACACACACACTCACACACACACACACACACACACACACACACACACACACACACGTCTATTTAACCAAGCATCTGACTTAAAGAAAAAGTTAGAACACTTGGGAGAAACTTCTCTTTTTGATTTCAAATTCTATAATTCTTTCCTCCAACCACGTATTTTTACAAATGCAATTCATTGATTACAAAATTGAGAAAGGCAAGAATATATTACTCCATGACCAAATATTTACTAAATGTCTACTATTTGCTTAGGATGATACTAGAAACGGAAATACAAAGAAATATGATATATATCCAATTATCAAGGAATTCTGTCTTTCTAAAGGAAATAATGTGGTATATTTTAAAATATAGATTAAGATCATACTTAAAAATCTATAATGCATGACAAAGGAGTGTGATAGACTGTGTATTGAACGTGTAGAATATAAATGTAGTGAATTACTCTTGTGGCTCTTGCAACTTTTGACAGAGAACAAATTTGTAAGGGTGAAAGCCATTTGTCTGTCAACAGAAATGCCAGCAAAATTCTCATAGTGAAAGTCTTCTCAGGCTGAAAAACAATTCAATTCTTGCTTACGCTATTCTTTTAGGTTGAATTTTCACTAAGTTAATCATGATATAGAAGATATGTCTGAGCTTTAATTTATTAAAATTTTATTCAATATTAACTTTTAATTTGAGTCATGGGAAGGTATCCATATCCTACTACTGGTTGTGTATATCAATATTGACACATAATTTTATGACTACATATATATTATTGCATGATTCATAGAGAGGTGTATATTATATTATTCTACAAAAAGGTGGATATTATTTAAATAATCCAAATAATTTATTGAGTGTTCAGAAACTCACATTTATGAGAAAATTGCTGAATTAAGCAATATTTGGTATTTTAATATTTAATAGCTGGTTTTAGTTGACATAACCAATATGTAAAACCCCTGGTTAAATTTCAAAATAAAAGAGTTCTTGAGTAATAAAGAAACAATATGTTTAATATTTTCATCACATAACAAAATTCCATATTGTCAATATCTGTTTTTGTCTCTAATACCTGTACAAATACAACATTATTTCTACTTGCTATGATTTAAGAAACTCTTCCTTGCAGAAAATGTTGAAACTAATGAAGCTTATTTCATTATTGATTTGTGACTTGTGGTTGATTGACTTGTTAACTTAATAACTGACTTCACTAAATGAAACACTTAAACTAAACACTATTCCTTGAAATAGCCCTTACCAGCGACGTCAAAGCAGCTGGAGCTGCTTCCAAAGGAAATATTGGGTTCAGTGTTTGAGGTTATATTTGTCATGTGGAAATTAATACTTTAGTGTAAGTTTTCTCCACATGGGCACTATTGGCATTTTGGACCAGATGATTCTTTTCATGAGGGCTCTTCTGTGCATTATCGGATATTTAGCAGCATCCCTGGTGTCTACTAACTATGACCCGTTATGACAACCCAAAATGTCTGCAAATATTACTAAATGTCCCCCAGGAAAAAAATACACTCACCCTCCTTCTTTAGTAGGGCTATTGCTTGAGGGCTAAGGTAATTCACAGATCACAAATCAAGGGCAGAATTTAAACACAAGAATTTTGCTGGAAAGGTCTTGAGACATAGGAAACAGCATTCAGCATAAACTAAATTGAAAATTTGAAGTTTGTGTTTCATCATATTAAAATTATGAAAGACTATATGATTAATAATTTATGTATCTTCAAAGTCAATCAGCTTCAAGATCAAAATAATGTACTTATCTATACAAATTAAGATCATCTGAATTTCCAAATTAAGAAAATATAATATTTGAAAAATACTGCTGTTAATGACAGTTTCTCTTAGTCCTTAAATATCAGGCCCTGAATGTCTATTTCTAAAATTTTCAAAATGGAAGATTGGTATAATTTTGTTTCTGAAAATGACTGGCATTTACAGAACGAGTTATTTCTCACATCATCTCCCCAATGGTGACATTCTCCAATTGCCAGTCATTTTATACTGAAAGCTAATTGAGGAAAAGTGTGTCTTCTCTGAAAGAGACATTGAGTTCTCTCAAAAAAACACGTGAATAGTATTAAAAAAATGGATGGACAATAAATTAGCTCTTAGACTTATCTGATTAATTTCTTGAAACTCAGAAAACATAATTATGACAAAAAAATTAGAAACATAATTTTATTAATAAAACTTTTAATTAAACATTATCTTTAAAGAATCATGACATTAAAGAAGACTTGCACTTATCAGAATCAGCTCCATTCTTTTCTTATATAGTATAAATTATCATTTATATTAAAGATCAGCTTAGAGTTAGTTGTGTCTACAGTGCCCTAAAAATACTTCAAATTTGGGAATTCTTAATAAATTTGAGCTCTATAATTTGTGTCAGCCTCAGAACAATTCAACAGGCTTAGTCACTTGTCCTTATTCCTAATGTTATTAAGGAAAAAACATATGAGATATGCTATATTCAATTACTATATTAACATGTGCTTTTTTATGCTTTAGAATGGAAAATGAAACTTCTGGCATTTCTGGAAGCTGAGATGTGTCAATTCTTAAATCAAGACAACATTTACTAAATATGTCTGTAATGTATTACAGACCCTCTTACGAGCTTCACACTGTTCTCTCTCCCTTCACCAAGAGAGATTTCTATAAATAGAATTGGCTTGAAAAATAGTAGAATATTACAACCACATCAAACCATTCAAGGAGTTTCACAGGTAAAATATCCACATACTTCCAGTGAGTTTTCTGTCTATGGGACAATGACAAAAGCCTTATCACACCATTCATTCACTATGAGAAGCTAACCCTAAGGTTGCACATATAGACATTCAAGTTGAGACTGGCAGGTGGAGAAATAATAAATATATTATGTCGGGTAAGTTTCTATGGGAAACTTGTTGCTTGCTAAAACTTTTTTTTTTAATTTTCAGTGGCTGTTTTAGGACCTTAAAAGCTTTGTTCTAGGCTTTTATGTAGAAGTAAAAGCTGGTCAAAGACCAGTTATCTCTTGAAAATGTAAAACTCGTGTGTGTGTGTGGAGCTGGTGCTCCTGTTGAGGTTATATAAGGCACTTCATTGTTAAAGTTATGTGTACTATTATGGCTCTACTGTATGCCATGTTTCTTTCACCAATATTAGATTTAGACTGCAATTCTGAAAATTATTCTTTATTTTGAAAAGATCCGTGGCCAGGTAGTTAACCACAGGGTATCTGATCCAGAGCCCAGATGAGAGGAAGAAGGACATCTTGGTTTCACACTACCAGAAAAATCATAAACAGGAAGAAGGTGAGAGAGGTAAAGACCAAACTGGATTATTTTGCTGATGCCTCACATGCATTATTTCAGACTGAGTACCTCAGTGTTTAGAAATGGCCTGCATAGGGATTGTTGTATTCTGGCAGACTGTCCTGAAGGTCCCAGGTGCAAGACCATCAGCATCCCAATGGAATCAACATCCATTGCAGGTAATGGAAAGGAAAGGAAAGGGAATTGGGCTGTGGGTGGTAAGAATTGTAGAGTGAACAAAAACTGGTAGTGCTGGAAATCAATCACAGTTGCCAAGGTGACCTGATCTCTGTAAGGTGGTGACTCCATAGAATAAGATAAAGGCCACACATGTAATAACCAGGTCAGGCTGCAATTCTTTCTATTCATTTTTTAAAATTTTTCACAAGCCTTCAATACATTTTAGTTAATGGAAAGATTAGTTTCTGCTTTCCCTGTTAAAAATTAGGACAAGGTCTATGCATGGGGATAGCAAGAGATGAGCAAGACAGATTTATTAATTTGTGACATATTGGTGGAACATACAGCAACTCCCTGAAATTTTTCCATAATTGTTGGAGAGGAGAATTTGGTTAGGGGAAAAAAAAAGAAAAAAGAAGAGAATGAGAAAAAAAGAGAGAGAAGGATAAAGAAGAACACCCTGAAAGGTAGAAAATTCAGAGGTTGTAAAAGGATTATAAATATGAGTGAAATAATAAATTCTGTCATGTATACTAGGATCTCACATGCTAAAGGAACCCAGGGAATTAAATTTTCTATTATATATCTTTCCTGTTAACCATAGTTGCTGAGGGAAAGTTCTCACTAAATAAAATATAATTCTATTTTTAAAAGTTCATTTACCAAGTTTTGTCATCATCATGTATTAAATCAGACAAATAATTTTCCCCCCTTGATTAGTAATCATTTTTGCATCCTGTTATAACATTGCTTCTTTCACTTTTGTGGCATTGAGCTGTTCATTTCAAGTAATACATATTTAATATGTACAACTTGAAAATTTTAAAATAAATATTTAGTACAGTACTCTCCCCTAGAAATAACATTGATGTCTTCAGTAAAAATCTAAAATCATCCTATGCTTAAACACATGCAGAAACTCATACCTATATAATTTACAAAAACAGCGAATTATATTTTTGACTAAAATATTGTTTACTAAATGTATATATATTCATGTCAACAGATATTTTTTGCAATATTTCTTTAACAGAACATACAAACATCTAGTTAAATAATTGTCTGTCTTCAAATTTTAAGCAATTTCAGGAAAGATTCCTGCTTTTCAATAGATCTACTCTTATCTCTGACTTTTTAAAATGTTATTAATCAGAAATTACAGAAAAATGTTAAACAAATATGAGTGAACATTCAAAAAATGCTTATACCTCTATATTAAGTGTGATTGGGTTAGTAGAATTAATTGCTTTTATTTATCATTTTTAGAGGAAAATTATACTATGATAGCTTCTAAGAAGTTACCAAGAGTTGATATTGAAGTTTTTAAAATTATTTTGTGCTTTAATAGGCATCGCCAAATGATTTTTTCTTGCATGAACTATAAATGTGGCAAATTATATTTATATGCACCTAATATTGAACTTTATTTTCACTCCCAGAATGAATCCTGCATTTGAATGTTGTGCTGTTCTATTAGTATATTGATGAAATCAATTCTGGGTTTTTTTTTTTTTTTTTTTGATAATTTTTATCTGTAATTTCCTCTTTAACATTTGGTTAGGTTTTTCTCATCTGTGTGCTTTGTTTCTTTCAAGTGAATTAAGAAAAAATCCATCATTATTCCACAATATCGAGAAAGATGACATCCTTCCTAACTCATTCTATGAAGCTAATATCACCTTGATACCAAAGCCAGAAAGGACACAACAAAAAAAGCCTTCTCTGATTTTGATTGAGATTGCATGTAGTTGATAGATCAGCTTGTGGAGGTTGGTATCTTGTTAAATAGAAGTGCTAAGAGGGGCATCCTTACTTTGTTCCTGAATTTAGGAGTAAACATTGAGTCTTTCACCCTTATGTATAATGATATAATAGCTATGGGTTTTAACTAGAGGTACTTTATCAGATTCAGAAAGTACCCTTATATTCCAAGTTTGTTGAGAATTTTTATCATGAGTAACATTTGATTATATGGTTTTTCTATTTTAATCTTTTTATGTGGTAAATCCCATTGATTTATTTTTTTAAAAAAAAAAAAAACTTAAGCCAGTTGCACTTCTGGGTTGAAAGTCACTTTGTCATAATGTATTTTTTATATTGTTGGATTTTTTTTCTTTTTTATTTCAGCATATTATGGGGATACAAATGTTCAGGTTGCATATATTGCCCTTGCCAACTGCCCCCCGCCCCAAGTCAGAGCTTCAAGCGTGTCCACCCCCAGACTGTGCGCATCGCACTCATTATGTATGTATATACCCATCTCCTCCTGCCCCTCCCATCTGCCTGACCCCCAATGAACGTTATTCCTATATGTGCACTTAGGTGTTGATCAGTTAAAACCAATTTGGTGAGTACAGGTGGTGCTTGTTTTTCTATTCTTGGACTACTTCACTTAGTAGAATGGGTTCCAGCTCTATCCAGGATAATGCAAGAGATGCTAGATCACCGTTGTTTTTTGTGGCTTAGTATTACTCCATGGTATACATATACCACATTTTGTTAATCCACTCATGTATTGATGGGCACTTGAGTTGTTTCCACATCTTTGCAATTGTGAATTGTGCTGCTGTAAACATTTGAGTGCAGATGTTCTTTTTTATAGAATGTCTTTTGTTCTTTTGGGTAAATGCCCAGTAATGGGATTGCTAGATGGAATGGTAGTTCTACTTGTAGCTCTTTGAGGTATCTCCATATTGCTTTCCACAGAGGTTGTACTAGTTTGCAGTCCCACCAGCAGTGTATTAGTGTTCCTATCTCTCTGCATCCACACCAACATTTATTGTTTTGGGACTTCTTGATAAAGGCCATTCTCACTGGGGGTAAGTGGGATCTCATTGTGGTTCTGATTTGCATTTCCCTGATGATTAGAGATGTGACTTTTTATATGCTAAAATTTAAGGATTTTGGTATCTATATTTCTGAGGAATATTGATGTATTTTCTTATAGTATCTTTTTCTGGTTTTGGTATCAGGTTAATGTTTGTCTTGTAGAGTGAATTGGGAAGTGTTCCCTCATCTTCAGTTTTCTGGATGAGTTAATAAGGAATTGGTATTATTTCTTCCTCTTTTCCTTGTGGGAAGGTTTTAACTTGAACTAAATATCTTTTATATATGTAAGGTTATTTAATTCTTCTTGAGTGAGTTTTTATGGTTTGATTCTTCTAAACATTCGTTCCATTTAAATTTACTGATATGAAGTAATTTATAACATTCCCTTATTCTTTATTAATTACTTTATTGAGATGAAATTCACTTAACATGCAATGAGTCATTTTAAAGTGTATAATTCAGTGACATTTGGTGCATTCATAATGTTGTGCAACCACCACCCAGTTTCAGACTTTTTCATACCTTTTCCATCACCCCAGAGGAACACCACAGACCTATTAAGTAATCATTCCTCATTTCCGCCTTTCCCTATCTGCTAGAAACCACTAATATGCTTTTTGTCGCCATGCATTTGCCTGTTCTGGATATTTCATGTAAATGAAATCATATAATATATGACCTTTGTGCCTGGCTTCTTTGACTTAGCATAATATTTTCAAGGTTCATCCATATTACAGTGTGTATCAGTACTCTAATTCCTTTTTATGACTGCAGAATATTTCATTGTATGGCACCGTAATTTTTTATCCATTCATCTGTTGGTGGACATTTGGATTGTTTCCATACTTTGACTATTGTGAATAGTGCTGTTATGGACAAATTTCTAAGTCTCTATTTTCAATTTTTTCGGGTATATACTCAGGAGTGGAATTGTTGAGTCATGGTGATTCTAGGTTTAACTTTTTGAGGAACTGTCAAATTGTTTTCCACAGCAACTGCACCATTTTACATTTTCACTAGCAGTTACAAGGGTGCCTTATTCCTCCAGGTCCTCACCAACACTTATTTTATGCTTTTTTGATTATAGCCATCCTAGTAGCTGTGAAGTGATATCACATTCACATTGTGGTTTTGACTTACTTATCATTTTAATGTCTTTTATATCTGTAGTTATGTTCTATTAATCATTCTTGATGTTGGTAATTTGTGTCTTCTCCTTTTTTTTTCCTGGTCTGTGTGACTAGATCGGTACCAATATTATTTATTTTACCAAAGAACCAACTTTTGGTTTCATTAATTTTCTGGATTTTTAAAATTGCTTTCCAGCTTATAGATTTCTACTCGTATCTTTATTTTCTTTCTTCTGCTTACTTTGCTCTTTTTGTTTTAGTAAGCTTAAGTAATTGGTTTGAGCATTTTCTTTTTTTCCATAATGCAGTTAATTTAGTGCTATAATTGTTCCTCTTGGTACTGCTTTTGCTGCCTACACATTTTAATATGTTGTGTTTTCATTTTTATTCAGGTCAAAATGCTTCCTAATTTTCACTGTGATTTTCTTCTTTGTCCCATGTTATTTAGACATGTGCTGTTTATTTTCCAAGTTTTTGGAGGGTTTCCCAGATCCTTTTTTTGTCATTGATTTCTAATTTAATTCATTTCTGATTTAATTCATTTCTGATTTAATTCCACTGTGGTCGGGAAACATTTTTCTTATTTAATTCCTTTAAAGATTTATTGAAAGTTTTTTTAGTTACTTAGAGTATGATCTTTAAAAATATTCCATGATTACTTGAAAAAATGTATATTCTATTATAATTGCGTGGAGTGTTCTGCAAATGTCAATTAAATCCTATTGGATGATAATGTTGTTTGCATCTCCTATTGCCTTTACTGCTGTTTGGATTTGTCTGTTTTTTTTTTTTTTTTTTGGTTCTTTACATCTTTGCTTTGTATTTTTAAGCTCTTTATTAAATGCATAAAACCTTAGGATTATTTTCTTTTGATGAATTGACCTCTTTATTATTATGTAATGCCCTTTTTTACTTCTAGCGATATTTTCTCTGAAACCTACTTTTCATAATGATAATATAGTCACTCCAGCTTTCTTTTGATTAGAGTAAGCATGGTACATTTTTACCATCCTTTTTCTTTTAACATATGTGTGTGTCTATGTTTAAAGCAGGTTTCCTATAAATAACATATAGTGTGGTCTGCTTTTGTATCCAATCTTAAAGTCTCTGCATTTTAATTGGGATGTTTAGACCACTTATATTTAATGTGATTATTGATATGTTTGGGTATAAATCATTTTGCTGTTGGTTTTATATTTTTCCCATTTGTTATTGGAGTCCTCTTTTTTCTGCCTTATTTTGAATTGAGTACTTTTTATTTTCAATTTTATCACCTTTACTAGCTTATAAGCTTTATCTCTTTGTTTTTAGAGATTGTTTTGGGGTTTATTGTGTATATCCTTGACGTATCACAGTCTGTCTTCAAGTAATATTATACTAACCCATATGTAGCATAAGAACCTTATAACAGTGTACATCTCCCATCTCCTGGCCTTTATATCAGGGTTGTCATGTCATTTTCTAATATGTTGTTATAAGCCCTATAATACATTGCTATCATTTTTGCTTTAAATAGTCTATTTTCTTTGAAAATAATCTTAAAAATTAAGAAAATAGGCTTTTAAATTTATTTATGTATGTACTGTTTCCATGTTTTTCATTTCTTTTTGTAGATCCAGATTTCCTTCTGATAGTATTTTCCTTTTGTATTTTAGACTTCCTTTAATATTATTTGTAGTTCAGATGGTTATGCATTATTTTAGCTTTTGTTGGTAAAAGTCTTCATTTTACTTTTGTATTTGAAAGTTATTTTCATTATAGTATTCCATGTTGACAGCTTTTTCTTTCTTTACTTTATAGATGTTGTTCCATCGGCTTTTGGCTTGCACTGTTTCTGAGAAGTTCTCTGTCTACCATGTCTGTGTTTGTCCCTCTGTACATAATGTTTCTTTATTTAGAAAATGAATTTGATCGTGTGTATTTAAGGAATACAAAATGATGTTATGGAATACATACAAATAGTAAAAAGCTTCCTACAGTGAAGTAAATTAACATATCCATCATCTCACATAGGTGCCCATTTTTGTTTTGTTTGTTTTTGCGGCAAGAGCAGCTAATGAGTAGATTTTTAGCTGCTCTTGCCATAATATTTATTTATTTTTTCTGGCTGCTTTTAAGATTTTCTTTTCAAGTAATTTGGTTCTGATGTGCCTTGGTTTAATTTCCTTCATGTTTTATTCAGGTTGGGGATTGTTGACCTTCTTGGATCTATGGGCGCATAATTTTCATCCATCCATTTTTGAAATTTTTTTGTCATCATTATCCTATTCCCCTCTTCTGGGTTTCCAGTTACAAATATATTTCTGTCTTTTGGGAGGAGAGAATCTTTCTCTTTCTGTTTCATTTTAGATAGTTTTTGTCTGCACGGATTGTTCTGTCTGCACATTGACTGATCTTTTCTTTCATAGTGTCTAAAGTGGTGTTAATCCCAGTCACTGTATTTTTTGATCTCAGATGTATTTTTCATCTTTAAATGTTTGATTTGGGTTTTTCTTAAAGTGCTTTTCTTGTCTCTTCTTAGCATTTTATGCTTTCCTCTATCTTTTTGAACATATGCAATATATTTCTAATAGTCATTTTAATGTCTTTGTGTACTAATTATCTTTTTGTAATATTTGGGTCTGCTTCTTATTGACCAACAATTCTCTTTATGAAGTATATTTTCATGCTTCTTTATATGCTGGTAATTTTTGGATGATTGAAAGATATTGTGAATTTTATTATTGGGTTTTGTATTTTTCAAGAATATTTGGAACTTTGTTTTGGAGTGTAATTAAATTACTTGTAAAGCTTAAATCCTTTGGTGCCTTATTAAACTTCGTTAGGCAGTGCCTAGTTAGTAACCAGTTGAATCTGGTGCTAGCAAGGCCCTACTGCTGAGGCAGTGCCCTTCTGAGCCATCAGCCCAGTGTCCCCTGTGTTACGAGGTTTCTCTGGCCTGGTTGTTTGACTGTGAACATTCCCAGATCTGCATGAGCCATTGTTTGTCCTTTTCCTTTGTCTGGCTCCTCCCCGGCCTCTGGTCATTACTTGCTCAGTGTGCTGTCAGTGTCCACGTTGAGATTCCCGGGAATCCATGATCTCTGGAGCATTTCTCCATGCAGCTCCTTTCTTTCTGGCCCTCTGCCCTCGCCTCTCTGAGTTCTCAGCTCTCTCTTCAGCTCAGGACTCCTCTGGCTGTGCTTGGATCCCCTTCCTGCGCTGAGGCTTGGAACCCTGCCCAAGCTGTAGGCTGGGGCAGTCATAGGACGCGTTGCGTTTGTTTCCCTTCTCTCGGGATTGTCCTGTGCTGCGTGCTATCCCATGTCTCAAAACCCTGTTTGATGTTTGTTCTATTTTTAGTCGTTTGAGATGGGAGAGTCAATCTAGCCACTCTTCCTCTGTCACAGCTGGATGGGCATTCTCTGTTCAGAGCCTCTTACGTTCCTTTAGTCTTTAGTCACCTCGGGACAGAGGCCTTTGCAGCCATCTGCAGGAGTCTCTGTGGCATTATTTACCTGCTCATTCGGTCTGCTCAGGGAGGGTTCCTCGGTCCTATGGTCCAGGTGGGGCTCTTCTGAGTGGAGCTGATGCCTGTGGGCTCCTGGACCAGTCCAGCGACGCGTCACTGCGTTCTTCTCCTTACTGCTCTCTGCGGGTTCAGAGGGGTTGGAGGATCAGCTCTGCCCCAACTCCAGTTGCATTTGGGACTGTGGGACGCATCTAGGGGAGTCTGGGGCTCGAAGCCTTTGTTAGTCTCTTTTCAGTTCTGGTTTAAAATGTAGTCACTCTTTACGGAATTCTTTCTCTGGGAAACTGCCTTTGACCTTCCCAACAACTGATTTATGGATATGTTCTTTTTATAGATTACTTTGGTTTGAAAAATTTGGTATTGAAGGTGATAGATGATTTTGACTTCTGTCTCTCTTCTTCTTCTGTCTCTTCTTTTCTACATATGGTTTCCAATTTTAATTATTTTTCCTTAAACTGTTTACAGGACTGTCTATGAGAGAGAAGCTCCTCACATGGTTCCATGTAAGTAGCACTTCTTATGATGCTGTCACAAGGTTATGTCTTTCAATCGAGTGACCCTTCTACGCCCACTGATTTGTGCAGTTCTGCTTGCACCTGAAGCTGCATGGCTTGCCAACCCCTGTGCCCTGTGGTTTTACGTCATGAGAGGGGCCTGTCACAGGTCAGCATGCAACGGTATCGTGAGTGACGTGCATTCCCTCCTGGCTTCTGTAGAACCAAGATTTAAAGAGAGGCAGTTTCCTCCTTTCCTATTAACCTTTCTTCTCCAAAGTTAACCTGACCGAATAGTCCAGCACAGACCCGAGGGCCTGCTGTTAACGCACTTTGAGCTGACTGCCCTTGTGCCTGTGCTCCGGCGGTGCTGCCGGCCTGGCAGTGGTGAGTGTGTGCTGTGGCCATGGTGGCGCGGTGGTGCCTGCAGCTACACTGTGGGCGGGTGACATCTGTGGAAAGGACCTGGGCTCTGTAGCACACAGTGGCACATATCTGTCTCAGATACCGCATTGTGGCCCTGACTCTAGTTTTGTAAAACTACCTTGAGATGATTCCTTTTAAAATTATCCTTAAGTGGTCTTTTTTTATCTAAAGCTTATAGCTGTTACTTTCAAAAATTTTTGGCAGGAACCTTGCTTTTACAGTCTTGTGTGGAAAACTAAAGCAATCACAATGGTTGCTGGTGCCTGTGAAGCTCCTGTGTAGTGCCCGCCGTCCTGATGTGCACTCGTCACATAGAGCTGCTCACGTGGTCCCCACAGTGCCCTTCGAGTGAGCGTTGCTATTCTACCCACTTCCTGAGGCTTGGAGAGGTGAAGGAACTGGCCCAAGTCACTCTGGGTGCAAGTGGTGAGCCGGGATTAGAGCCGAGCCTCTGGTTTCACGGTAGCAGCCTAAGGGGGCTTCCTTGGCGATGTGGTGTTGAGTGTTGCCTTCCTGATGGACTTGATGGCAACCCTGTGGCCTCTGTGGGGTCCTGAGCTCAGCGGATCCTGATGAGAGAGATCATGCACAGCCCACCAGCCTTCGAGAGCACCCCCAGCAGGGCAGCGACTTAATCAGCAGCCCCTTGGAGAGAGGATGGTGCTGAGCGGGGGGCCTGTGTGCCTGGGCACTTGGGCTGTGGGCTCCTGGAGCCTGGCTGGCATCTGAAGAGCAGCATTCTTATTATCAAATTGCTTGAACAAAGACTTTGTCCTTTCATTCATTCAGCAGATGTTTATGGCATGCTTGTGATGTGCCAGGCACTCCTCCAGAATCCTGACATCCTTGCGGGAGGAGGGGGGCACAAAACATGAGTGTGATGAGTGAATACATCCCGTCGGGGCGACGATGGCTGTGGAGGAAACAGAAGGGAAGGGAAGGGTGTGGGAGTGCTGCTGCGTGCGAACAGGCAGTCAGTTCAGCCCCTGGGGAGCCAGCCTTGCCAGGGGTGCAAGAGAGAGCCCCATGGCGGAGGGGCAGGAGTGAGCCATAAGGTGCTGGGGGCGCAGGCCTCAGGGCCAAGGGGACATTGAGCAGAGGCTCAGGTCGACGTACCTGGATGTCCATGAGCATCGAGGAGGTGGGAGCAGCTGGAGCAGGGTGTGCCAGCAGCGGGGGCAGGAGATGAGGTCAGAGTACGGCCGGGGACACGAATTCTGAGGCCGACTCTCGGTCCCTGTGGAACGGGGGCTGAGTGTGGGAGCAGGGAGCCAGCTAGCGTTCCTCTCTGTGCTCGATTATTGTTGTTTTTTAAACGAAAGCTGTTATAATACCTGCTTCTTAGAGGAATCCAAATCCCTGTTGCCTTGGGGCCAACCCTGTAATTGTGCAAATCCGGATCTAATTTTCACAGAAATCTCGAGGGAAGAGCCTCTGGACTCAGACATACAAACAACACCCTTTATACACTGTGCCTGTTTTCCCTTCGACTTTGGTGTCGTCCACATTCCTCCTCCGGCAGACAGGAAACTTGAGTTCAGACCCAGCCCACCGTTCTGGGGTGGGGTTAGCTGACCGGAGCTACCCTACCTGTCTCCAAGCGAGCACAGGCCCAGGGCAGCCAGGATGTGAGGCGGTCGGTTGGAGCCAGCATGGCCGCAGCACACAGACTCTGGAATCTGTGAGGCCTTAGTTCGGTGATGGCAGGGAGACTTTTATAGGGCATCTGTGGCCGCCTCTGCAGGTGGGGGGAGAGCGAGGCTCACTGGGCTGGCAGGGACGGAGTGCGGGTGGTGTGATGCCAGAACGAGCCAGAACCCTCGACAGCTCCTGCTAACAGGGGAGGCCATGATGTGCTGCGCGCGTGGTTTTCCATTCCCCTGTCGCAGAGAACTCTCCCCACTTCCTCAGAGCAGGAGGAATGCATCTTCTGTGGAGGGGCACAGTGGTCTTTCCTGGTTTGCATGCGGACTCCTGAAATCCCACCACGTCTGCAGGTAAAGGCTCATCCCCCACAGCTGGTACTGGCAGAGCCCACTCTCAGCCCCATCTCAGAGCTCTTTTTCAACTACACTAAGATCAGGAAATTAAGAAATAATGATAAATGCTTTGTTGAAGACTTTTATTTACTTTGAGGTCTTTTATTCTTTGTTCTACTGAATTGGTTATTTGCATTTTACAGTTTCTTTCATATTAAGATAACTTTCACTATAGAATTGAAAAATTTGGAAAATATGAAAAAGAATTTAAAAACTGGAGGCTGAGTGAGGAAGGGCCTCCAGTGGTGGTCCCAGCACCTGCTCAGTGGTCTCCCACCCTCACCAGCCCCCAGTTGACGGTGCCACTCTGGGGACACCTTCACACACACTTGTGGCTTTGCCTCTCTGTCCCGAATCCACGTGGTGGAACAACAGTGCAGTGTTGCTGGAGGCCACGCGGCGCACAGACCAGTCTCCCCTACAGTCTCCCCTAGTGTCATTACCGAAGGGATCGGGTCTGCGCTTGCCACACTCTGGGCCCAGCAGTGGCCCCTCGTAGGTTTGCTTTCCTTGGAGGCCATTCTGTGAGGCTTCTGCTCCTTCCTCAGGCTTCTGACCCAATCAGACATTGGTCTCAGCTGACGACTGCACCTTGTAGTTCGAGGAGAAAAGAGATGCTTCTCCATCCCTTCTCAGTCCCAAGAGGTCAGGTTACTCCTCCCTGGCCGTGCCTGCTCCCAGAGTGCACAGAGCCACCTGCTCCTACCTGTGCTTATCTCAGGGCAAGCTTGCCCTCTCGTTTCCCTGGGGTCTTGCTCCCACAGCCTCTGGGCCACCTCTGCCCTGTGCCCTCCTCACTGGAATATCCTGTCAGCATCGGACCTCCCATCTTTAGGTAAAAAAAAAAAAAAATAAAATTCTTCTCTTGACCCTTGATTTCCAGCCAGAATGGCAAATGAATTCATAGTGACCTCTACTTTCTCTTAAACACCCAAGAAAATGACAGCTGAGATACACTTAAAAGGTAGAAGCCACCAAGAAATGGAAAGAGTAGACCACAGAACTTTAGAAGTTGGAAAGCTGATAGACAAACAGAAAAATGAAAAGCGGAGGTGCACGTGTGTGGTGCATGTGTGTGGGTGTGGGTAGGGTGGATGTGTGCACACATGTGTACACGTACATGTTTGCATATGTACATGCATGCATGCATATTGTGTGCATGTGTATGCTGGTGTATGATGTGCGTGTATATGTGTGTGATACATGTGTGTGGTATGTGTGTGTGCAGGTGTGTATGTGCAGATGTACATGTGTGTGGTGTGTGTATCCCTGTTGTGCATGTGTGTCGAGGGCTCTGGGAAGTGAGTATCCCCTGAAGTCCTGGGAGTGGCCTTACCACGTACCTCCACGGACAGGGCCGGGACAGAAGAGGGGTGCAAAGCCTGTCTGAGCAGCGGTCAGCCTCGCAGCCTTCCCATCCTGGCTGAAGACTACAGGTGCCTCCTCTGGAGGGTGACCTGGGAGCTCACCCCCCAGCAGGGGGCTGTCCTGAACTGAAAGTGGGTACAGGATGACTTGGCTCCGCCCCTCCCCATTTGGCCCCCAGAACACCGGAAACCTAGGAATGGACATGGGCAGGTGTGGTGAGGCAGCAGGAGAATGGTGGCCCGGGGAGCAGCTCTGAGAGGGAGTCACAGGGTATTTCTGGTGTGAGTGAGTCAGCAGGTGGTTGACCGGCGGCCGAGAGTTTGGAGAGAAAGTACCATAAGTATATAGAGCGCAGAGTGGGGCCTGGTCCCTGTGTTGGTCCCTAATACAAACATCGCAGCATCAGGTGGGAATGAAGTCTTGTGGCCACCCTAAGTGGTGGGGGCTAGGAGAGCTAATTTTCATCTTTTATAGTAGGAAGTTAACAGATAATACACAAAATTGTAAAAACAAAAGTAGCAGTACAAACTTGGCAATTGGAGATTGGAAATAAATAAATAGCAAAAGTGGATAAAAGAGCTGAGGGAAAGATTTGCCTGACATGAGGCAAGAGGGAGGGGGCAGGGGGCCACTGTTTTTCATTATAGGCTTTGAGGAGTTATTTGATTTCTAAAACTGTACATTGATAATTGCATTAAAAGTGAAAATTGACAGGTTATGTAGAAAACATTGTTTCATTAAAAAATCCTGCCGCTCGGGCCCTCGGGCTCCCTCCCTCCATCGCAGTTGCTGCCTGGTCCTCCCCAGCGGGCTTTGTGCTCTTCACCGCACCAGGGCGCCTGGCTGCTGGCTGCCAACTGCGGGGATCGAGGATTGTCTTCCTCTTCCAGGGCCTAGACCCCTGGGAGCCCCCTTCTTGCCCAGTGCCAGGGGCTGTGGGGACTTCATCCCAGACTCTCTGTCTCAGGGACTGAAGTGGACACACTTTCCTGCCTTGCTTTTTAACTGAATGGTATTCTGCAAGATGTTCCGCCTTGCCTAGTTTGAAAACACTGTTTTTAGAAGGTTGCATAGTTTCCATCTTACGGATGTAAAGATCGTTTATTGGAGTATTCCCTTTTTGCCTACTTGCCCCTGGATTTGGCACTAATATCTACAGCAGGGAAGTGAGCTCCCTGGTGCATAAACCCGCCGCAGCCACCACCTCCACTGGGTCGTGTTCACCACAGGGAGTGCCTGGGTCAGAGGAGGTGGACGTGAAAGAGGCACAAAGCGTCGTCACCAGGTGGATCTCAGGACTGGTAGTTCGTGCCAGAGAGCCTGTGCTGCACACACCCTGAAATGTGGAAAGAACTTAACATACACCCAGATTCAGCCTCTCGGAGATAGTTTAACCCCTTCCTTACCTGTAGACATTTTGCTTTATTGAAGATACCATGCTCTTATGTTTGTGACAGGTATTTTCCCCAACGGAATCACATGCCTTTTCATCTGATCTGTAGCATTTGGGGTAGTTACGTCAGTATTTTCCTTTGTGATGTCGTCATCTATTGTGTCTGCATTTAGAAAAGCCTTTCCCATCCTGAAATGTGGGTAGTCATTTGTATTTTCCTTTGTGTTTTATTTTTTGCATTTACTTGTATAATTTACTTGGGATTTAATTAAATGTATGTTATTAGGGGTGAAGATATAAGTTATTTTTTCTTGTAAATATTTTTAAAATACTGTATATTACAAACTTCATTTTCCCAATGATTCGTGCTGTGACTTTTGCTTATATGTGTATCAGATGTGAAAATATTGCATATTTTACTGTCTGCTTCTGAATTTTCTAATCTGTTCTTGTGCTGATACAACTGTTTTAATTATTTTAGTTGTATACTATATTTACATATCTGATAAAGAACCCCATTATTTAAAAAAATATTCTGGCTATTCTTGGCTACTCACTTTCTAGATGAACTTTAGAATGATTTTCAAGTTAAAAAGTTAATCATATTGAGATTTTGTTCCAAATGGATCAAATCTATAATTTAAATTGAAAACAGCTAATATTTTAATAGCATTTAGTTTCTGATATAGAAAGATATTGTCTTTCCATGTATTCTCTTATTAGCCTTCAGTTACATTTATAGCTTTCTTGCTGTAGGGTTTCTCTTTTGAACTCTTTTCTAACTAATTAGTGTTATTTGATTATTGTAATTGGATTTTTTTCTATTGCATTTATCAAATACTTAACAGAATATAGGAAAACTATTAATTTCTAATATTTGGAGAGGGGCATATGTTAAAATGCTTTTATTTCCAAGAGGGATTTCGGTTGAAATTTGGCATGTTCCTTCCTTGACCCGAAAGCATTCACCGTGAAGTGTGCTTGCTGTAGCTGTTGGGTAGATAGTCTTCATTAATCTACAGAAGCTTTCTTACACTGCTATTAATTAAGTTGTTTGTTTTTTAAAATTGAAAGTGAAAGTTGCCTTTTATTAAATGTGTTCATGGCTGCTATTCAGATGGTCACATGATTTTCTCCTTTCCTCTCTTAATGTGTGAGTTCTGCTGATGAAACTCCAAATGTTGATTCTTGGAATAGATCCTGTTAGGTCTCACTGATGCTTTTCGATGCCCTTGCAGTCGTAATATGCTCCCCATGTTTTACTGGCACTGGATTAAGTAAGGGTTAACGACACAGATAGGGCTGGAGTCGAGGTTAGCGTTAGGGTTGGGGTTACTGAAGTGTTAGAGTTCCTGTGAAGGTTGGGGCTAGTGTTAGAGTTAGCTTCCCTTGGCTTTGATATGTACTGGACTTCTTGTCATTCAGGGCTTTATTCCTTAATTCAAAAGATTAAACATTTCTAGGTGTTTTTTTTCCCCCATCTGGGAAGACTATCTTTTGTTGTTACATTTCTACTTTTAAAGCACCAGGTTTGGCCTGCACAGATCAGAGAGGGGCTCAGAGCCCTTTGGGGTTGCGGTTGTCTTGGAGCTGTGGCAAGAGCTTGGCCGGGACAGGTGGCCATGGGACTTGGCTGCTGGAGAGGGGACCCATGGGTAGTGAGTCCCAGACCATCATGGAGCCACAGGGTATGGGCTGGCCAGAGTGGGGGAAGGTGACCAGAGGGAAGGTGGCCAGAGGGAGTCTATGTGGTTTTATGCTACATGGCCCCAGGGAGGTGGAGCGATCACAGGTGAGGAAGAGACTCTGGAGTTTGCGGGAAGCAGATGAACTTCTGCGTCAGACCCAAGGGAGAAACGCCACTGGGGCTTTTGGAATCCCAGCTTGGTGCTGAGGGTGGTGTGCAGAGAGCAGCAATCGAGCCCACAGGGGCTGCGGCAGGAGGCGGTTAAGCTGCTGAAACAGAGCTCCCAACCCACCGGCTCTGTTTCTCTTGGTGTTACAGCGCCAGGGTGGAAGGGGTGGGCTATGGGTGGCCCGCCACTCTCAGCGTGTGGTTTCTGTCTCTTGCTTTGCTGTAAGGAACACAGGTGTCTCTCCTGTGTTCTCCAGCCCGTGAGAAGAGGAGGAGAGTGCAACAGAGGGCAGCTTTGTTTTAAGAATTTGAAGCCCCAGTTTTGTCAACTTGTATCATAGGCTGCAGGACTGGCTGTATACAAGCGAGGGCCATGGTGACACTCCGTGCAGAGGAGACTGGGCAATGCATTCTTGGCCGGGCAGCCCCTGCTCAGCCAGAGCCCTGTGGTCATGGAGGAGGGAGAAGGGATTCGGGAAAGAGCTCTCTGTCTGCCGTAGGCGAGGGCAAGGGTGAGGGCCTGGGCCTAGGAGGCACCGAAGAGTGATCAGGAGAGAACTGAGGGGGACCGCAGTCTCCTATGGTCTCCCACACATCAGAGTGAGGAACTCACAGGAGCATGGGCATTGTTTGAAAGACAGATGCAGCACCAGCATGGCGTTGTGTCAGGACATTGAAACCCAGCAGGCACTTGGTCTAGGAGGAAGCTTCAGGCCACGGGATCAAGTCCTGGGCCAACCGAGCCTCCTGGAATCTCTGCAGCATCTGTCCATTGTCTGTGGGTGCTGCTGTGGTGGCACAGGTAGGCGCTGCCCCTTCCTAGGCAAGTCGAGGGCCTGCAGGGACAGGTGGGCTTCCTTCCCGTGGGAACGCAGCCCCAGAGGCAGGAGGGCCTGTGTAGGTGGAGGGCTCGGCTTGCTGGGGGAAGGGCATGTTCACATGCTCTCAAAGAGCAGTGGCAAAACACAAGTGGCCACTGAGGTTGCCATCTGCCTGGCGCTGGCTCAGCTCTGCAGCCTCCCCAGATCTCAGGATCTCATTTTAAAATGGGCACAGCACACCTCTCAAGGGAGGACCGGCAACTTCCTGTGGGGCCCGTGGAAGGCCTCAGGAGCTGAATCTTTACCCCCTTCCTCCTCTTGGTTTTCTCTGTCTTGGTGGGCAGTGCCCTCTCTGGGCCATTTTTCCCCTGTGCCAGAGACTTTGGAGAGAGCTGTCCTCCCGGAGGTGTAGATCAGATTGCAGCCTGGCGTGAGGGGATGATCATTTTTCACGATGACTCATCCCTCCCTGCTGCCGTGTTGCCAGGCTGTCTGGCGGCCTGCGTGCGGAGACGGTGATGGATCTGGACAGTCATCGGCGCTGGCCCACGCTGGCCGGGGATGGCGGCAGGGTAGGGAACAGTCTCCTCTGTGTGCACATGCTTTATTCACAGGTGCGCCATCCGTTCATCACGGACGCAGCCCGCGTGCTGTTGCTGTCTGCACCCTGGGCAGGGTGTGACTGGAGGCAGTGGGCTGTGCCCCCCAGCTGTCTCTGACCTTGGCAAGCATCTCTCACTCAGTCCCATCTTCTGCCCGTCTCAGGCCTCGCTTTTCTCCCTCCAAAGCCCTGGTGGCACTTAGCGGTTTACTTCATTCTGTTTAGTGCTCAGCTCTTTGCCTCCATAGCTTGTGTGCAAATTGTGCCACGGAGGCTGCCCTGTCCTCGGATATGACACACCCCAGAGACCTGAGCCAGACCGAGGCTTTCAGCGTGGATGCACATTGGTGCTTTGTCCCAAGTGCTCTGGCTTGCTTCACGCTCGTGGTTACGTGTGACTGTGACCTTAGAGCCTGTTCAGCCTGCCACTGAGGTCATGCGTTTCATCCTACCCACCTGCCTCCCATCCTCTTGCTTCACAACAAGCCGGTGATGGGACCCTGGGAGCAGTACTGCCCAGAACCTTCTCTGCAGAGCCTGGGCCTGTGGCTGGAGGGCGGCTGTTATCGGAGCAGAAGAGCGCGCTGTGCTCCTCATCCCCTTGGGTTACTTTGGCAGCATGTGAGGGGAAGTCATGGGAAGAGAACTTTCTGGTGGGAGCCAGGCTGGGCTGGTAGAGTCAGGCACTAGCCTGGGAACTTGGTCTGGAGGTTGCATTCTGCTCCTGGCTCCTCACCCGGGTCATCACCCAGCCAAGGTCGTCCCTTCCCCCGTGCTGCTTCTCCGCCAGTGAGGCTGGATCTCCGGCCTGTTCCTGCCTGGGCCCAGGGGAGGGGTGCAGGTGGAGTGCAGGCTGTCCAGGCTTCTGCAGGGAGGGCAGGGCCCTGTGTGTTCCCAGGAGCAGGCGTGTGGCCACAGCAGGGCTGGTTTCTATGTTCCAGGCAAAAGTGCCTCACTCAGTCCCCACACTTCTCCAGGGTCTTGGATTATCCACCTTTATCAACGAAAAAACTAAACCAAAGACAAGTCAACACTGGAGCAGAGATTCAAGCCCATAGCTCCCCTGTTCCAAAGCCTTCTCTCAACCCCCTCATTTCATTCTTGTTAAATTGTAAGAAGTTCAGGTTCCAGGTGCTCATGGCCAAGTTACCTTCCATAAAGATGAGCCACTTTGCACTGTCCCAGCAGGTCACGAGGGCTCAGGGCTAGTGCACCCTTGTGATCAGAGCACAGGACAGTTTGTGAGGCGAACCAAGAGACGCCCACTGGCTTTGGCACCAGGAGGGGTAGGAGGTCGTTAGCGACTTGGAGAAGATCCAGACAGAGCCATGGAAAGTCAGCTCTGGGGCAGGGGGGTGAGGGAGTGGAGGTGGCTGTTTACAACGTTTGACTCCAAAAACTGGATCTAGAAGAGAGGGTTTTTTTGTTGTTGGATTTTTTAATAGGAGCTACTTGAATATTTTTAAAACCTGAGGAGTTAATAGAGAAAAACTTTGAAAATTGAAGAGACCTGGAGAGAGAGCATGGATGCTGGACTGATCTAGGCAAAAATCATCGATGGATACGAAACCCAGGGGAAATCTCGTGAGGAGCAGGATACTGGCATGGTCTTGGGGGCCTCCCCACGGACAGCTTATTAGCTGCAAGGGCAAAAGTAGAACTGGAGCCGGGAGGAGACAGACAGCCGACTGAGTCAACAGCTCCACACCCAGCGCGGGGCGAATGACCCTCTGCGTCTGGCAAGGTGAGGCCCTGACCGAGGCGCCACCCCATGCAGCAGGCGCCAGGAGTGCACAGCTGGACCTCATCAGGAGGCACCATCAGACAGCCCAAAGGGGGACACTTGTATTTTTTAAGAGAGACTGTATTCTTCAAAATGCCTGTGTCCTAGAAGTGATAGAAAGGCTGTGGGAATGTTCCGGACTGAGGGAGACGACAGACACATGACAGCTGAGCACATCTGCTGGTCCTAGACTGGACGCGGTGTTGGAGGACCAAAATGCCATAAAAGGCGTCGCTGGGGATGCAGCTGGTGGATGAGTCTTGTGCGCAGACAGTGGTGCTGCGCACACATCCGCAAACACCACGGCGCTCGGGAACAGCGGCCTCTCCCACCCCCACATCCACCCTCCTGACCCCTCCCAGACCAGCATCCGTGCTCTCTCTCCAGGTCTCTTCAACTTTCAAAGTTTTTCTCTATTAACTCCTTTTCATAGGAAGAGAAATGCAAATTAAAACCGCATTGAGCTACACTGCTCAGCCATCAGTTTGGCAAAATGCTGAAGAACAGACCCTGGGGGCAGCCATGGAGAGAGGAGCAACCCAACACCCCTCGGGTGGGCTGGACCAGGGCAGCGCCCGGGACAGGGATTGGAAAGCAGCCGGCAGAAGTGCACAGGCACCGCCATTGAACCTGGCTACCCCACGTCTAAGACCTTCTGGGAGGGACTGCAATTGCAAAATATTGTAAACTACTTCAGTCCTACCGTCATGAAATCCAAACGGTGACGCAGCACCAGGTAGCGGAGAAAGCAAAGAGGTGAGGATGGTCGCCAGGCACTGGTGTGGAGCGACTCCGGGAGGCCCTGCCGAGGGAAAAGCACGATGGGCGCGAGAGGCACGTGGACGGCTGCGTGACACGGCGCGTATGTTCAATGCCACTGAATTATGTACTTAAAAACAGTTAAATAGCAAGTTTTATGTCATATATATTTTACAGTAAAAATAGTAAAAAAAAAGAACATATGTAGCAATATTAAATATTTTATATAAGAAAAAAATGGAAACTTAGAAAACATAAATGTATCTGCTTTTATTTACAAAAGGTAATATAGGAAGGATAAACAATCACCAAAAACATATGCCCGCGGTTACAGGTGGTGCTTATACAGCTCCAAGGGTCTGTCCACATGAGCCTGCCGGACGTGGTGGGCTGCTGTGAGCAGGCCTCCCTTCTTCCCTGTTTATCTGTTTAGCATCAGGTCCAGTTCGTGGATGCCTGTTTTGATTCGTCAGTCCTGAGGTATCATTCCTCACTGTTCCTGATGATCTGGTGCTCACATTTGGGCCTAGATTTGATCCATGGGAACCCTCCTGGCTGACCCTGAGCCCTTGTGGATACCTGCTTTCCTCTCCCAGCTATCCTCTCCCCCAGTTTAAAAAAAATATTTCCTTTTTTGTATAATATTTCAGGCTTATCTCTTGTACCTAACATACCCAGCCCTGGAATCAGCCATTTCTTTGAAGGGCCGTGGTTCTTGTAGTGTGGAAATGACATTAAAGACCAAGATCTGGGTACTGGGTGTGCTGTTGACGTGTCTTTGCTTATAACCCCATCAGTGATCAGAGCTGGGAGATACGTGTATAAACATGCATGTACGCACTTGTATAAATGTGCACACGTACACATATGTGTGTATGTAACAAACCATTCCCACAAATCCCATCTTTTCTTCCCATGGTCCCCACGCCTTGCACGTGGCAGTGATGTCCTAAGGTTGTCTCTACCCCTTGCACGTGGCAGTGATGTCCTAAGGTTGTCTCTCACAGCTCCTGAAACCACTTCGACACCTCTCTTCCCAGCTCTGTGTTCAGTGAGGTCATGTTGGTAGGTTGAATTTGCCCGTGGTGGGAGGGTTTGCACATAGAAGGAAACTGGCAAAATGACAGACCAGGTCTTCCCTCTCACCCCAGGAGGCATTTGGTAAACATTTGCACATTTACCGCATAACTCTGCAGGCAGATGTATTTTCCCAACCCTTGCCTGGGGGCTGCCCTGGTCCAGCCCACCCGAGGGGTGTTGGGGTGCCCCTCTCCCCACGGCTGCCCCCAGGGTCTGTTTTTCAGCATTTTGCCCAAGTGATGGCTAAGCAGTGTAGCTCGGTGCGGTTTTAATTTGCATTTCTCTTTCTATGAATGAAGCAGAACATCTTTTCATGTGTTTAAGAACATTTTTATATCTCATTTCATGTCTTTTGCATATTTTTCTTTAGGGTTTTTGATCTGCCTCCCACATTTAAAAAAGATTCATTTATCTATTTATATTATTTCTTAGTACATTAGGTTTGTTATTTCTTTTTCCTATGATACATGTTGCAAATATTTTCTTCCATTTAGTATTTGTCTTTTATGTTTTGTCATGACATTTTTTGTTATGCTAAAGATTTTTAATTCTTACAAAGTCAAGTTTATCTATCTGTTCTTCTCTTTTAGTAGATTTTTAATTTATAGTTAGAAAGCCTTTTCTTACACCCAGATTAAAGAGGAAATCACTCATGTTTTATTACAGTGCTTGCAGACTTTAATTTTTTATTAGTTTACTTATTTTAATACATTTTTAATATGTTGATTTTTTTTTCTATGGGATGTTTATTTCTCTATTAATTTCTCTTCTTATTTTCTTCCTTTTGCTTTTTGGGTTCATGTTTCTGTTCTTTTTCAAATTTCTGTTGGATAATTTGTTCATTGATATTCAGCTTTTTTAATATAAATAAGCATTTGAAGTTACACATTTCTGTCTAAGTACAGCTTGTTGCTGTGCACAGATTTACATATATATTACTTTCATTGTCCTTAACTTACAAATGTTATCTTGTTTCTACTATGATTTCATTTTTGGCTTATGAGTTATTTAGGAGTATTTCTCAATTCCAAATACACAGAGCTTAAAAATATATTATGTAAAAAATATACATTTATATTTGAATATAAAATATTTTAGTTTCTAAGTTCACTTCCTTGTGGACAAGGTGGGCTTTGTGTTTGTGGTCTTTTGACTACAAACTTTTTGTTCAGGGTGGCTCATGTGTGGTCAAACATCATAAATGTTCTGTGTACTTGAGAGTAGAATATATTCTGCAGTTAGGAGTGTAGGTATTCTGTATGTGGCCATTTAGTGAAGCTTGATAATCTTGTTAAAGTCTTTTCTGTCCTCACAGATATTTTTCTTTAACTGACATACCAGTCACTGTGACAGGTGTGTTCAAGTCTGCCAGCATGATTGTGGGTTTGTCTATTTTCTTATATTTCTGTTCATTTCTGCTTTATATAAAATGTTGAGACTTTGTTTTTAGGTGTATGCAAGTTTAAAATTGTTGCATTATCTTACTAATAAATTGAATCTTTTTATCTTTATGCAGTATAGTCTATCTCTGGTAATCCTTTTCGCCTTAAAGCAAATTTTGTCTGATGTTTTTGCCTAGTATATATTTTTCTTTCCATTCCTTTCAGAATCCCTGGATCTGAATGTTTTAGGTGAATCTTTTAAAATAATATCTAATGGATTTTTGTGTTTTCCCTCCTGACAATCTTTGCCTTTAGAAGACCAGAACATTTAGTTTACTTGCATTTATTTTAATTACTTATAATTTGGACTCCTTTCTACAATCTTTTTTTGGGCTTTCTATTTATTTATTCAAGATTTTATTTTTTTAGAGTTTTAGTTTTAGGTTTACAGCAAAATTGAGAGAAAGGTGCAGAGAATTCCTATATGTCCCCTCCCCCGGGCATGGGTGGTTCCCCACTGTCAGTGTCCCCGACCAGGGGTTTCATTTGGGACAGGTGATGAACCTGCACTGACACGTCGTCATCACCCAAAGTCTGTGGTCCACATCAGGGTTCACTCTTTTTTTTCTTCTAAGGTTTATTTGTACCCATTAATCAACCTCTCTCCATCCTGGGCTTTCTATTTAGCTCAATTTTGTTATTTTTTCTCTTTTCTTCCAATTTTTTTGAGAGACAAATATGGTTTTTTACTCATTTAGTTTTCTCTTTCACTGTATAATTTTGGCTTCTCTTATTTTTGTGTTCGTGTATACTTAATTTACCGATGTTCAAAGCTAACCAGCATCTCTATACACATTCCAGAGAATACAAGAATCTTACAGTACTTCATCTCTGATTATTCTTTCCTGACTCAAATGCCATTGTCATTCTCTATTGTTGTATTTTTAATGCTGTGCAGCCTTATTTATCGTTTTACGCACTTGGCACCTGGTTAGATTTGCTCACATCTCACCATGGTCTTTGCTCTTCTACTTGCACTGCAGATGCTGCTGCTTCTAATTTGCATCATGATGAGAGTGTGGGTAAAAAAACCATTTTTAACTGAAACCTTTATTTTCATTTTATTCTGTATTTTATTTTTAATGTTCAAAAAGTATTTTACTTATTAAGTCATTCTGAAATTGTTTTACCTAAGATATTGCTTTCCAAAATTAAACTTTAATGGAAAAATATTGGCATGTGGCATACCTTTCTTTAGAAAAAGCTTTGTTTGCAAGTTCAGGAGTAGTGAGGCATCTTTGTTAAACATATGTACAGTATTACCATAATGCAAATATGTCACTAGAATAGTTGAAGTATACGGTAAAATCTTAATGCTGAAAACCCAAGAAAACTTTTAAATTGTATTCTGGAAATCTAATGTGTTGACTCACTGTATTACATTTTTGCTGCTGTAATCTTTGATTTTGGTGATAAATTTCTCAGTGACTCATTTCTTTCTCTGCAGTTGTTTAAGTTTAGTCTGCCAATCTACCAAAATCTGCCAGTGTTTCTATTTATGACCAGAAATTATCTCAGGTTTTCAGCAGCATTTAAAAAATATTTTCTTTTAATACAGCTTGAAAATGTTCATAGGTTTTAAATTTAGCATGACATCTTGTATCTTCTCCCAGCAACATAAACACCTAGCTGATAATTGCCCACATATCCTACTGTGGAATTTAGTAGCGAGGTGAAAACCTGTAACAGAGAAACTAACAATAGCTCCTGCTCCTCTAGGTTAAAGTTCTGGATGGGACATTGTTTTTTATTCTATTGTCGTTAGCTTCAGCTTTCGGTGTAAATAACACTCACTTCAAGGATTTTTTTTTTAACTTCAGTTACTTTTAAGATCTTCTCTATATCTTTGATGTTTTATAATTTTACCATGATGCATCCAGGTATGGATTTCTTAATGTTTATCCTGCTTGGTATTATTCTTAGTATTTTTTTAACATCAAGCTTACTGTATAATTTACGTAGTATAAAATTCACCCTTTTTAAGGATACGGTTTTGCGAGTTTTGATAAACAGATATAGATATTAGCTATCAGTACAATCATGGTATAGAATATTTTCACCACCTCAAAATTCTCTCACAACCCTTCTCCTTGGGCCTCTGACAATCACTATTTATTGTAACGGCAGTTCTGCCTTTCTCAGAATGCTTTATAAATGAAATTATGTAGTATATAGCTTTCTGAGTCTGTTGTCTTTACTTACCCATAATGCTTTTGAGATGCATCCATATTGTTGTTGAGTAATACTTAATGAATATAGTCAGTACCAAATTTGTTTATGCATTTGCCAGTTGATGGAGATTTACGGTTTTAGAGATTATGAATAAACCTACTATAAATTTTCTTGCACAGGTCTTTATGTTGGTGTGTGTTTTCATTTTTCATAGGTAAATACCTAGGACTGGGCTTTTCTAGATCATATGGTAAGTGTATGTTTAATTTTATAAGAAACTACCAGGGTTACAAAGTTACAGCACCAGTGCATTCCCACAATTAACGTCCGAGAAAGTGCCTGTTGCTTGAGAAATGGTCAGCACTTAATGCTGTCAATTTAAAAAATTTTATCTTTTCTAGTGGATATGTAGATCACTACATATCTCATCATAGTTTAATTTTCTTTTTCCTGACGAGAAATGATGCTGAACATTTTTTCCTATGCATGTTTGCCATCTGTGTGTTTTCTTTGGTGAAGTGTCTTCAAATATTTTGCCCATTAAAAAATTTTGTACTATTTGTTTTTTTATTGCTGAGTTGTGAGGGCTTGTTACATTTTCTGGATACAAGTCATTTATTAGATATGTGTTTTCTAAGTATTTTCTCCCAGACTATGGCTTTAATTTTTATTTTCTTAATGTCTTAAAAAAAAAAAGAAGTACTTAATCTTGATGAAGTAAAGTTTGTCACATTTTTTCTTTAATGGTTTGTGTACCTGTGTCCTACCCAAGAATTCTGAACTGTCTTCTATGTTTTCTCCCAGAAATTGTATAGTTTTAGGTTTTACATGTAGGTCTCTGACCCATTGTCCCTCTGAGCCAATTAAAAAAAATAAATGGCACAAGATATGGGTTGGGGCTCATTTTTACCACATGGACGTACATTTCTTTGAGCACTAAGAGATCTGTTATTTTCTCCATTGACCATCTTTGCTCTTTCCTCAGTTGGCCATTTGTGCTTGAATCTGCTTCTGGACTCTCTATTCTCTTTCATTGCTATATTTACATACATCCTGTCCTTTCAACAATACTGCAGTATTTGTTCACTGTGGTTTTAGGGTCAATCTCGAAAATCAGGTAGGATGAGTCTGTTTTGAAACTATTTTTCCTGTGAATGCCTTTGCTTTTCCATACAAATTTTGGAGCCAGCTGTCAATTTCTACAAAAAAAGACTGCTGATATTTGAGTGGGGTAGTGTTGGGTCTGTGGATCAATATGGGGAGAATTGGCATCTTTTAAAAATTTTCATTTCCATTTTATTTGTATTGAGATATTCATATACTATAAAATTCACCACTTAAAAATGTAAAATTCAGTGGTTTTTAATATATTCACTAGCTTGTGCAAATCTCACCACTGCCTAATTCCAGAACATTTTCATCACCCTCAGAAAGAGCCGCATTCCCTCTCCCTTTGCCTCTGGCAACAGCAAGTCTTAGTCTACTCTCTGTTTCTATGGATTCGCCCACTCTGATGTTTCATGTTAACGGAATCATATAATACACACTTTTCTGTGTCTGGCTTCTTTCATTCAGCATGATATTTTCAAAGTTCATTCATGTTGTGACATATATCAGTCCTTCATTCCTTTTTAAATAATATCTCATTGTATAGACAGGTCATGTTTTGTTTATCCATTATAATTGATGGACATTTGACTTGTTCCACTTTTTGGCTATTATGAATAATGCCCCTATGAACATTCCTGCACAAGTTTCTTATATGAACATCTATTGTAATTTATCTTGGTTTTATACCTAGTAGTAGAATTACAGTGTCATATTTTAACTGTATGTTTAATTTTTTGAGGAAATGCCAAACTATTTTCCAAAGATGTTGTACCATTTGACATTCCCACTAGCAATGTATAAGTGTTCCAATTTCTCCATATCCTTGCCAACACTTGTTTTCTTTTTGTTATTATTATTAATATATTATAGCTATCCTAGTGGGTAGGAAGTGGTATCTCATTGTGGTATTGGTTAGCATTTCCGTATTGACTGGTGATATTGAACATCTTTTCACGTGCTGATTGGCCATTTGTATATCTTCTTTGGAGAAATGTCTATTCAAATTCCTTGCGTTTTTTAATTGAGTTGTTTGTTCTTTCTGTTGTTGAGTTGTAAGAGTTCATTTTTTTTTTTTTTTTTTTTTTTTGAGACAGAGTCTCACTGTGTTGCCCGGGCTAGAGTGCCGTGGCGTCATCCTAGCTCACAGCAACCTCAGACTCCTGGGCTCAAGCGATCCTCCTGCCTCAGCCTCCCGAGTAGCTGGGACTA